>OMLC01105060.1:0-23554 GCA_900302585.1 Regalecus glesne
AACAACTGCCATGCCATGGTGGTCAAGTCTGCTAGTCAAAGTGTAGTAGACTAATATGAGGTGGACTCAGATGGTAAAGGTCATGAAATGCAGATTGCACAAGAAGCTTTTCCACCAGGTTGCGCTGATGGAGAGACAAGGTGGTCTTTGACTCAGAAAAATCACAGACACACAGATTTGTGTGTAGACCCTGGTTCCCCACCACTGGGCCTCCTTCAGGCCAACCAGGTGCCTCTCCTCCGGGGTCAGCACAGACTGGCGGGACCCAAGCACTGGGCACAAAGGTGCATCTTCTCTCTTTGAATTTTTATCCCATGTGTGCTGGTTGTTTGTAGTTAAAAAGTTGTACATAGACACAAAGTTATTTTGGTCTTTCAGTCACAATAATGTTGAAATAAAGTATTGCTGCAACAACATGTTTACTGTGGGTTATGCTTTTGTTGCATGAGGTTATTGGTTCTCTTTTGTATTTCAGTTTCATATTATGTCTCATACATTTTAAGGCATCGGTGTTGAGGGGCAGAAACTCACGTGTGCTTGGTTCCAGCCAAGAAAAAAAGGGTTCATATCCCACAGATGACTGAGTCCAGATGAGCAAAATATTCACCGAGAACATCTGCTCAGCCAGATGTTCTCACTGTTGTGACTGGGTTCTTCTGTTGCTACCTTCTCTTTATTTGAGCCTTTTACACAATATAAGGCCGATCGCATTACCTTTTAATGTGCTATTGACTGATTGGTTGATTGAGTGAGGTCCTAAATTAGATCATTTATCCACTACAGTAGTGCTGTGTTGAGGACTGAGGACTGTTACTGCAGAGGCAATACTGTGGCTCTGTGAAGAACAATGTTTTCTCTGATGGCGATAAACGTGTCTGTCCAATGCAGTGGGATACGAGGAGGGATGTCAGCAGCGGAATTGGAGTCATGTCGAGTCCGTGGGATGTTCTCGTAGGGGCACGGATATTATGGGAGACCGAGAGCGAAATTGGAAATCAGAAAGAGGACGTGAGAAGGTTTGAAATAAGAAAAGGAGTATGACTGTCCTCTCCATCAGAGAAGACTGCAGTCTACACCCATCTACAGGCCAGTGACCAGTAAGGATAAGGCTGTCCACAGGCTTGATGGGGAGGACCACTGGTTTCAATGGGGAATCAAAGAGGCCGTCAATGAGAAGAGGGAATGACCATCACGGTGTGATTGGAACTATTTCACAGTCTTCTGTAAGTAGCTCACATGACAACTGTAGCTAGGTGATACTCATGCCAATTTGGATATGAACCTGATCCTTGGTTTTAGCTGTTGTGCCACTGTGTTTGTGAGGGTGGGGATGCCTGAAGTCAGCTCAGGATGAAGATGTCCCTTGTTTGAGTGATGAGACATCTGTCTATAAAATGTTGAGTCCACATGAACTGGTTCCCCTTTCTGTGAGTTCCTTATCTGGATTATGGAGCATGCTTAAAGACACCTGCTGGGGGGGGGCAGGAAATCATACATAGATATGTTATTTGTCATTGTACTTTCATACAGGGATGTGTGTTTTCTGCATTCAATCTATCTTATTCTGCAGGTACAGTGAGGAGGTTTCAGGTTTCAGCGTCTTGCTCAAGGACAACTCGACCTCCTTTCTGCAGAGGTTGAAGATCAAACCATCACAACTCTATTTACTACTACAGACGACCACCCAGCCCCCGTGGCTCTGCTGCCCAAAATAGCACTTCCCATACCGGGAGTCGAACCCGGGCCGCCTGGGTGAAAACCAGGAATCCTAACCGCTAGACCATATGGGAGATGAAAATGTCGGGTAACTTTTACTAACTTATACTAGTTTTTTTCATAAAAATGTTTGCTTGTTTGTGGATAATTGTTCTTTTGATTTATCCATCTATCCGTGTTGTTCGAGATGAAGACATTTGAATTTGAGATTTGGAAAACACTTGCAATGCCCTGGTTTAGCCGCTGGGGTTCAGTGCTCTCTGCCTTTTAGACTAGTCACCAGGTCGATGCGCCATATTGGCAGTCTCCTCCATCTCATCCCAGCCGGAGAGCATGCACGTCTCAACGCTGTGATCTGAGAGAGTAATTGAAGCAATCGCAGCCAGCGGCGAGCTTAAACGCAAAACCATGGAGGCCGTGAAAGCATTTAACATCGAGGTTTGTCTCAAACATGGTGACATCTGAACGCATACCCAGTAAAATTGCAATCGCAGTCATTTCGGCGCTAGCATGTTAACGTTAGCATGAGCTGCCACAGAGAAGGGCAGTCACACACCAGGCCGCATTCTTCTGTTCCGATAGAGGCACTTCACTGAATATGTGATCAATCTGGTTTCACACTGGCCACTGGGCCAAAAATATATCGTGCTATAAATAACAAGTGCACACTGCATTAAACTGCTGTTTTGTGACGAGCGATCGGGCTTTAGTTAACTGCTTAAAGTGAGCGCCGATTTCAGTTGGTTGTTGTCTTCGGGCGCGCTAGCATAAGCTAACGTGATTAAGCTAACATTAACTTTGCCGGCTAGTTATATTCATGGTAGCAAAAGGAGGTTTATGTCTCGACATTCGATTTACTCGAAAAAGTCAGGTTTTCCCATTCTGCTACCTGTTGTGCAAACGTTGGCGTGTGTGGTCTCATCAATCCTCACATAGCCATCGTTTGTCTACAATGGAAATGAACCAGTGCAATGGCCTGGTCAGGTTGAATGCATCTGAGCTCTGCTAACAAAACAACCAAACCAGAGGAAAGTCCCACAGGTGCCAGTGTTCACCAGTGAGACATGATATAGGTTGAAATCATTATTCCCAGTAAGATTACCGTTGTTGTTTTTGCTCCCCATAACCAACTTAGTTGTTTTCTGACCATCATTAAATAAACACAAATGCTGTCATGCATTGTCCATGTGTTGACAGAATTTTGCAGTTCTACATTGTTGATCTCTTTATGCCAACATGTTCTTCAAATCTAGCAGATTATGAGTCCACAATTTGTGATGAATTAACATTGTTTATCTTGTGCTTTTGTGCTTGAATAGTCAAAGGGTTTTGCTGAGGTGTTTTTGTTCTCCCCATTTGTCTTTCAGCTGTACTCTCTGAATGAGTACAAGCCTCCCATCTCCAAGGCTAAGATGACCCAAATCACCAAGTCTGGAATCAAAGCTATAAAAGTAAGTATGTGGAGGTGAAGGATCAGACAGGAACAATGAGTAAGAAACTTACAAAATGCTTATAAATGGATAGTCCCTCTATCCTTGTCTTATCTTCTTGTGTGTTCTTTTACTCAGTACATAGCATCCGTTCTTTAACATATATTTTCATAAGCCCTTATGTAATAAAATATTAAGTTTGGACCACAAACTATTGTTATTGGAAGTTACTATCCATGTCATATTTCACATGCTGAACAGGAACGCACATATGAAAATGTAAAATGAGGTAATTCATACACAAAAGGTAAAACAGATGTATTTGGACAGATTGATATTCTTTACTCATATAATAACCATTCTTTATAAGTTGATAACACATATAATTTAGTAACGTTTCTCTAATTTTCAACCAGGTGACACATTCACCTAACTAACTCAATTTGTTGAGTTAGATCATTTTGCACATAGAGTTGAAAGTGAGAAATTAAATCCGCAAGCCCGAAGATTTGCATGTAAATCATTTTTTTCCGATACTTTCTCGTTCTGGCATATCTGCTATTATGATTACTTTTGCCTACTCCCGTTAGGGGTTCCCACAGTGAATCATCTATCTCCATCGCTTTCTTCCTCTGTCACATCACCCACCTACATGTCCTCCCTTCCCAAATCCATAATCCTCCACTTTGATTTTCCTCTTTTCCTTCCCATATTAAACATCCTTCTCCTATTATACACAGCATCTCTCGTTCATTGCATATCCAGACCATCTCAGTCTTGCCTCTCAGTTTGTCTCCAAACACACATCATAGCTACTCACTACCATCATTTAAACCTTCCCTTTAACTTTTGCTGGTACCCTTCTTATGCAAATCATTCTTTACACTACTCTCATCTTAGTTTCATAATAATCCTACCACTTTTTCAACACACTCTTCTCACTTGTCAGCACATCTCAAGCTGCACATCCTTAACTGCACATGTAAAGGTCAAAGGAAATAGGACTTAGCGTGCTGCAAACTTCTGTGATTTGACAAATTTCCCTGAGGTTGAACAGTTGGGTGGGACATTGTGAGAGGAGGGAGTTTGATGTGACTAACACACAGGACTTGGACATAGTGAAAGGAGAATAGTGAAAGTGATATGTTATTTAGTGGTTTCAGTATGTCGGTGATGATCACTTGTCTTGTCTCGCTCCCATTTGGTCATTGAACATTTTTGTTAAAAGTACAATCTAAGTGTAGGATGACAATATTTTTTAAAAAGGCACTTGTCACGAAGGGAAAAAACGAATTCTTATAAAAATAAAGTAACTTAATTTGTTATGTTGTGCGGCGTGGCAGGCTTCGGAGGATTAAGGGTTGATGCCCCATGATGGGTTCAGTCCTGCAGCCTCTGACACATTAGTTCTCTAAGTGCACGATCTATCCTTGAGATACCAGAGCCACTATATGACCATCATGATGAGAAGATAAAATGAGGCATGTTAGATATGGATTTATAATATTATGTTATGGTGAAAGGGGCGGCATGGCTCAGTGGGTACAGCGGTCACCTGGCAATCGGAAGGTTGCGGGTTCGATCCCCGGTCCTGCAGAGAAGCGTGTCGGGGTGTCCTTGAGCAAGACACTGTTCCCCTAACTGCTCTGTCCTGTGATAGACTGGTGACCTATACAGGGAGTACCCCGCCTCTCGCCCAATGAGAACGGAGATGGGCTCCAGTTCCCCCGCGACCCGATTTTAGATAAGCGGTTGACAATAGATGGATGTTATGGTGATGCTAATAGATTACATACACATACTACTTTATTTTGACACCCAAAATGCTTCTAATTAAAGGGGAGGGAGACTCACATCAAGCACCACCAAAGTGTAGCACCTACCTGGGTAATGCAAAGCAGTGTTTTTGCGCCAGAATGCTCACCACACATCTGCCTGAAGTGCAGAAGGAGGAAAAATTGAGCAAATTATAGAGGGGGGTGATTAGGTGGCCAGATGGAGAGAGCCAGGTTGATGTGTTGCAAGAACACCAGGGGACCTCCCGACTCTTTTTGTTAAGTGCTTGATTCTAAGCTTGTATTTCCCACAAATCTCATAAAATGGTTTACGGGATTCTGGGCCGAGGCCAGTGTTCCTTCATCACTCATCATCACTGTATATCTTGCAGACGTCTTCTTTTCCTAAAGACTACTTAATATCTCCTCTTCCGAATATATGGACATGATTTAAGATAGGGCTGTGTCCTATGACCACGATCTCACAATGTGATATAAGACATTTCCTATACCGATAACAGTACATGTCTTAATATAGCACATTTTCTGTAAATTCTATCAATTAATAGTTCCTACCCCGTGCCTCAAAGTATGTGCGTGCATTGCTCGTGTATGCAGAGGGACCGCCCTGTCCTTGCTGAACCACACAGAGGAGAGAGTAGTGCACCCATAAATGACAGCAGACACAGTAGAAACTCTCACACTGAGCTGAATCAAATGAGTGCCCATAAATGAGACGAAGAAACATCTTCTGCATTTTGCCGTCATTATTGTCACGTTTCTCATCTCCCTCTGCTCATTGTTTCACTATGGGTGGGGCTCAGCCCCCTCCACAGAGTTTCTTATGAAAAGAATTGTGTAGTGCAGTGTCTCCCATCTTCAGAGCAGTAGCCAAATGACTTAAAAAGACACGCATGTCAGGATCTATACTCCTGCATGTGCCCCTGAACAAGGCAACAAATGTACAATGACAAATAAATGAAGGATCTTTACAATTTGGAAGAAGCTCCAAGTTTAACTATAAATCCAAAGTTATTCTGGTGGGCAAGCAGCCAGAACAAAGTGGGCTTCACCAGACTGATAACCAAAACCTAGATTCAGTGGTGATGTTATGTTGGGTAGCCATAGAGATGTTCTCACTGCAGTACTGGCCACTGTAGAATGGGTCTCTTGAGTTTTGGGTTCTCAGCTACTGTTGTCACCACCACACATCCCCATAGATGACTCCTGAGTTTAATGTGATCACAATCTTCAGGATTGTATCTTGATGAGCATGAGTGGCTGGGAACCGGCATCCTGGAGGAGCTGCTGATCCCCTGGTTCTGTCTGTGGTGGGCATTACGCTAGAGATGACTGCTGAAAAGCTTCAGCTCGGACATTTTTGGTAGAATGATTAGTTCTGCTCGAAGCTATGGGGTTCAGTGAAATGGATGTGACATAGTTTGTCATTAGCATGACTGTCGGTAATACAAACAAAATCCATTTAACACGGTGTGTTCTACCGTCCGTGACATCTTCTACATAGCTCTGAATAGCCTCCAACGGATCCAAGGATTTTCGGGATGCATTTGGGTTTGAAACCGGTGTTAATGAAACAGTCGCCTCACCGTAAGGAATCAACTTTGCTTTGTGTATAAAGTGAATGCGTAAAGGTTAAACATGAGTATCGCACAGTCACATAGCAGCAAACACAAGAGTATTTCACATCACGTGCTCTGTAAGTCGGTATGTTTTGGACATGTCATGTCCATCATTGTACACGCATGAGGTTAACATTACTGTGATTACTGTGTATAATGACAACAGACTGCCTATTGCCCCCCTTAGTAAAGGGTTCAGGTGGTTCCTTCTTCACCTAGACGTGCACATGAAACCGGTTGTTGGTTTCGGTCCCTATGCCACTGTATTGCTGGTAATAGTGTGAATCCCCGGAGTCAGTTAAGACTGAAGAGGTCACTTGGATGGGTGATGAAACGTTTCTCAATAGACATTATGTCCAGATGAACTAACTCAGCTTTCTGTGCATGGGTGGGGGTGGGGGGTATATTTGCCAATACATGGATGTTTGAGAAGTGCTTTGTGAGAGTCTGTCCAGTATTACAGCCACATCTAAATATCTATGGCAAGTTGAAATGCAGATCCTTCTTTCAAATATAAAAAGGATGTGTTGTTGATGTTTAGGCCTTGTCTTTCTTTCAGTTGGTTTAGGGCGGTTTAGCTTCATTATTGCCAAGCTGTAACAAGCAACAGTAACACGATGGTTCAGTATTCTGTAGTTTTCCTCTAGCCTGTTTCAAAGTGTTAATGCAGATCACGGACTTCTGGTGTCCTATAAAGAGAGGGCCTCTTCACTTACCAAGTTATCATGACTATTTCATTCACCATTAGTCCTAAAATCCGCTTTAATTTCACCCTGACGTATTTTCCGGACCTTGGTTCTGAGCTAACGGTTTCTTGGTGGGCTAAAGCGTTGTTGTATTAGGAGACCCTCGTCAATGCGGCAGTGCCCGACGACGATCAATTTCTAACATTGGTGATCAAGTAACTTCCTTGCTCTTTTTTTTTTTAATTTCTGAAGGAACTGCTATGATCTTGGTGTTGCTGTGCCTCGTGTTGCCTGTGAATAACACCTGTTTCCCCTTCCCTCAGCAGCTCTCCCAGCTCCCCCAAAGCACTGAAAGTGAAGCAGGAGGATGGGGTGGAGAGAGTTACAAAGAGATAAAGAGAATCCCTATCCAGCTTAGGTAGGAGTATGGGCTGTTTCACAAGGAAGATGGAAGAAGAGCAAATCATTGAAACTTAATTGCTTCCCACACACAGAAGGGGATCTGTTGCTGTGGCTATCTCCCCCTCCCCTCTGCCCTCTTGTCTCTGGCTTTCATGCGTTAGTCGATGTTTGCTTTGAGAAGTGTTTTCATTGCCATCTTGTGTTGCGTTTTGGTTGAAATGTTCGATTGGCAAGCTGGTGTCCTGGGATAATTCACCCTGTCACCTTCTTACCTCTCTGGAGAGAGTTTAGTAGATGCAGAACACGTCTGTGCTCCTCAGGTTACTGTAAACTGATAGAAGTTGAGCAAGTGATTTGGAGGAGATGGGGAGAAGATGGATAAGCCGTTATTTGTGCATTGTTAGAAGCTGGCCTGTGTGTGGCTTGTTGGTGTAGGATAGTCTTGTCAGGTTCAAGTGCTTCTCGATACACTAAACAGCTCAGGTCATCACACTGATGCAGCTCTCATAAACAGCATCACATTGGCTCTGCACGTAACATTGCGGTTTGCATGTGAGATCAGCTTTCTGTTTGATGTGTTCCACAGGCATTTTTGATGTAATGTAGCTTGTAGAGAACCTCGGGATGGTTCGCTGTCTCTCGGGAGTTGTCCTCCATCACTCTCACGTTAGATTGGTGATTTAAGTTAGCATGACAAATGGCTCGGCTCACTGAAGCACATCTGCTTCTTCTTACCCCGCCAGTGCAAAAAGCATACGGGTTTCTCTGGACACAGCAGCTGATGTGTTCAAAATGACTGTAACACATGATGTCTCCTTTACAATACTGGCATGCTATGTCCGTATTTCCCATGTTGGTCATGTTGATAGAACATTGAGATGATTCCTGGTCTATGTTTTCATTGGTCGTAATGGAAGAGTTTTATTCCATTTTCATCCCTGATTTGTCATCACGTCTGGATTCTAGGATCAGGCTTAATGTTTTTGACTTGGGACGATTTGGGGCTTTAAAGGACAAAAAGTTCAGGATTCATATTTAAGTTTGAGAAGGTTCAAGCTCTCTGTGATGCTTTACCATGATAATGGGAAATATAAACCCTGAGCATAAAAATGTGTCAGTAAAGAAACAAAAAAAAAAAAATGACCAATTGATGATAGGTGTTCTTTAGAATCTGCATCAGTTTATTAGCCATGAAGGTTTTCACATACATGGAATTTGACTCAGGGGTCTCCCAGGTACTTCACATAGAAAGACCACACAGCAATCTTCAGATATGCTCACAGCGATTGACCATGCATGTGAAAATAGGATGTAGTTTCTCAAGATAGGGCCTGTGAGCACTGTAGGGTCCCTCAGGCTTGGCTAGATGGTTCAATTTGCTTACAGTCGTTTCCCTGTAAATCACCCCAGTAAGTGAATCTGTGAAAAGGGTTCTTCAAATCATAGATTTCCTGCTCACAGCTATTCACTTCTTCTTCTCTAGTAATGGGGGATAAAATGGAAACATTTTCAACAGGACAAATGGTCAGCATAGCTCAGGAGGTAGGGTGGTTGCATTTTAATCGGAAGATTGATGGTTCGATCCCCGGTTCCTTCAGAGAGCATTCCGAAGTGTCTTTGAGCAAGACACTGAAGCACTAACGCTGACCTCCTCCAGCACTCCGACCATCGGGCTTTTCAAAACAGGCCCTGGTCGTTATCATCATCCTAATCACTCTTCATGGTTTACTTCAGTCATTTGTTCCGCTGCCAGGCACATCACATCTCATTGGATCCTTTCCACACTAGTACTTCATAGAAAACTAAGCTCAGCTTGCGAGATCCCGGCTTGTTTTGCACGAGTCCAGTAGCTTTTCTTGTCTGGAGGAAGCTTAATAAAGCAGAATGTATTCCATCTTCTCATACCGAGATGAATGTGTACACATAATAGCTGGCATTTATTGAGTGTCTCCGTGTATGAGAGCTAAACTTGGATCAACTCTGCCTGTCGGATCATGATTAATGGAGATGGTTATGAGGACTGGAGGTCAGTGATTGGCCCCATTCAGAGGCTTAATATGTATGACGGCATACTCCATTTTAAATCAGCATCACTTTATTGGCCATGTAGGTTTTCTCCTACACTTCAATTTCATGGCTCTCACAGCTACTTCACATAGGATGACAGCGCAATAACACGACAGTCTTCAGATATATACACAAGAATTGACTATACAGGTGGAAATAAGAGCTAAACCATCTTTTCAAGAGTTGCATTGAGCAGAAAAGCCAAGTCACTAAGTATAACAGATAGATTCGGCTTGCACGGCGCAGATCTGCATGTTGACTGGTAACAAATGATTCAGGGACTCCTTTCGTGAACTAACTTGGTAGTTAGAAACTTGAAGCAGTGATCATTTCTTCACTGCATCTCCCCAAAACCCGACATTTAACCCTTTCCCGTTAGATTACAGCAGCATATGGGGAACTTGGGAGTTGTTGAGAAGAAATCAGTTGTAAATCCACAATATCTTCATCTCCAAACAGAAATTAAGAGGTGTCGTGTCTGGCATGATGGGATGACACATTCACTGTGGTAAAAAGTCCTCAGAGATTTCAGGCTGCCCCCTGACTAAAGATTTTCCCAGTCATGTAGTGGTTGTTAGTTCCAGCCATTTGTTTTTGCATGTTTGGGTTATTGATTTAATTATTAGAGCATTGCCAATAGTATTTTTTAATATGAAAACACCTTACTTAGCCAAAGATTTTCCATAATTATGTGTAGCTTAATAGTGCTCACTAAGGTAACATGACTAAATGCAGTTTGAAAATAAACTTGTTTATTGCCATAAATGTACCTTACCAGTCTAAAAGTATGCAGTACACTGATAGTGGCCTGGAACAAACGCTGCTGCTGAATGCATCTAATACTACATGACTATCACTGGCATAGCTCAGGAGGTAGGATGGTTGTCTAGTAATCAGAATATCGTTGGTTCAATCCCCTACAGAGTGTTTGCTGAGGTGTCATTGAGCATGACACTGAACTCCAAACTCCTCAACCCCTGCAATTCAATGGCGACCTGTCCAGGGTGTTTCCTCCCCTTTTGCCCAGTGAGCGCTGGGACAGGCTGCAACATGGCCCCATGACCTGACTTCAGATAACCAGTTGACGGTGGATGGATGGATGACTGGATGGATGCTATTCTCCATCCATCCATCCATCCATTGTCAACCGCTTACCCAAAATCGGGTCGCGGGGGAACTGGAGCCTATCTCAGTTCTCATTGGGTGAAAGGCGGGGTACACCCTGTATAGGTTGCCAGTCTATCACAGGGGAGAGCAGTTAGGGGAACAGTGTCTTACTCAAGGACACCTCGACAGGCTTCTCCACAGGTCTGGGGATCGAACCTGCAACCTTCCGATCACCAGACAACCACTCTACCCACTGAGTCATGCCGCCCCCTGGCATGCTATTCTATTCAAATTAATTTTGGTTTAGAAAATTAACAACTTCTCTGAAGAATGACCCTTAAAAAGTGTAGACAACCGTGGGATGTCAGGAAAGGCATCTGGCCTTACTTGACCTATGCTCTTATCTGGGCTGGCTGATTTGCTTGATGACATCAGAGAGGCCTGTTTTATATCTCATGATTAGTCCCAATGAAATGGAGGTGGACATGGACTTGGGGCTTGAGATTAAGCTGGATGCCCTTCCTTGACATCCCACAGTGGGTACAAAAAGCCACAGCCTCTGATGCATCACTTCCTGAAGTGCGTGCTCTACCACTGAGCTATCACAGCCCCACACTTTAGAATCGGAATGATATTTATTATTACAGCGACGTGTCAGGGAGGGTATCCGGCCTTAATCCCCCATGTCCCATCTGTGTTTGTGTCCATTCATTTCTTCATTTTTGATATATCATTATTAATTAGCTTTAAGAGGATATATGCAGAACATACTATGCCAGATAGAAAACTGATGTTGTTGGAGGCCAGATCACACCTACTACAGGGAGGTCAAATAGATTTCTCCTAATAGGTTAAGAACAAACAATGTTTCAGTTTTAGCCCACTATCATTCCATTACAACCAATTCAACACAGCATTAGAACAAATAGTTGTTCACTTGGCTTCGTGTTATTGAGGCTTACTTCCCCAGGATTGAACATTTGTTTGGATGACTCCCATCCAACATCCTATAGCTTTACACTAGCACATTGGATGAATTCACTCTCAAGTTTCTTTCCCAAATGCCACGTTGTACAGTCAAACATAGCCTAATGAAGAATATGTTAGTTGAAATAAAGTCACAAAATTATTGTCAGAGTGTTTGCCGCTATTGTAGAAAAACACCCCGTGAATCAGTGTTTGTTCTAACCAGAGATGGGAGCAGTTTTTCCAGCCCATTAATCTCTGATGGATGGATGGATGGATGGATGGATGGATGGATGGATGGCTGAAATGAAACCCTGTTTTCAGTTAGTTATGACATATGGTAAAAGAGATCACAGAGCGATACTCTGGTGGCAAAGCTTAAAAGATTCTTTAAATGTTTCATCAGACTAAGCATTCTCATATAAGTGCCTTTACCCCTGATAGAAATGTAATCATTTCTCCGAGCTTCGAGCGGCGATCAAGATCTGAATTCTAGTGTGGTAGTTTACATGTGCTAAATAGACTTCGTCCTCATAATTATGTGGCTCATAACAGATCATTGTCTCTCACATATTGCCTTCAGGAGAAACAGGTTGTGGTAGAGCGTGAGCTTCGGGAACTGAAAAGCCCGGGGCTGTGGGTTCGAACCCACTGTGGGGCATCGGGAAGGACTCCTGGCTTTAATCCCCCACACTCCATCTAAGTCCGTGTCCACCGCCACAACATGGGAACTAATCGTGACGCTTATGAACAAACGTCTCATTGCCAACAACAGAAACCCACATACATAGTTACAGTATAAGCAGCTGTTGAGTGTTTTGTTGCAGAGCAGTTGCATTAATTTTCATCCATACGTGGCCATGCTAATGAGTAGATATGGCTTTAGCTTCGTTATAGGACTTTATCCATGAGTTATTTGTGGATAATCGTGGGAAATATCTGGAAAATATGAGAAAGTTTGACAAGCTGATCAACATTAATTGGCATACAGTAAATACATAGATCACTTAAACGAGGGTGTAGATGACAAGCAGTCCTGTGTTTTTCCTACTATATTGACTCGTACACATGAAGAGGCTCTCTGCTATTCCAGAGCTGTTGCCTGGAGACAAGGCTTCACTCCACTAACTCATGTCTAAGAGAGTGGGAAAGAGAGCTTACCGTGCCTATTTGTGTGAGACGTTAAAAAGAATTGCTATCTGTATGTGTTCACAGTTTTACAGGCGGGATATCTATTTACTATCAGTGATGTTGTACAATTAGGGAAACTTTAAATGTGCTTTCTCTACCTCAAGAGATCATATGGGGGTCTCCGTGGCTCAGTGGAGTGTGCTTCCAAGTCGGATATAGTGAGTTTGATGCCACCACGGGGCATCAGGAAAAGGGCATCTGGCTTTAATCCTCCATGCTCGATAAATATGAGGCATACAATAAAAAGCACTCCAATTGGTCGGTAGTCTAGAAGAGCGCTATGTAAAGATAAGTCCGTTTACCATTGGTCTGTCCACATACCCAGCCCTCCATCTTCCATGAGCATTGAACAAAATGCATACCTGTAACAATCTTGTCTGATGTGGAGGCAGTGGGCGCAGCTCCTCCCTACTTCATCCAAACCCACCACATCATCTTCTAACACCCCATGTGAAGTTCGGTTGCATTTGCCGTGAAAGTTGTTCTCTGCCAAACTAGAATTGACCTAATCCACTCACACATGATCTGTGTAATTGCTACTATAGAGGTTTGCCTGGATTCCACATAGGCAGTGTATGAGATGAGTGCAGGCTTTTTCCTTGTGGTGCACCTCCGACAGGTGCTCACGCGTGGATTCGCTCTGTGCTGGTTGTGCAATTGTTTGCCTTTCCTCTATGGGTAGAGTAGTGCCACCCAACCGGGCAGGTGGGCGACTATTTACGTGGCACACCGCTTGAAATTGCCACCGAGCTCTGCACTCAAAGTTCAACTTATTTCAATTTTGACTTTGGGTGCAGTGGACCTTTCAAAGTGCAACCATTGAGATAACCTCTGTATGTGACATAACCAGAAACAAACAGGGGAGGTAGAGAATGATGGAAGAAAATGTCCTCCGGCTATGATTCATTCTTTATTGTCCTCTATTGAGGAAGTTTGCTTTCACTCTCTGTATATAACACTTCGAGCACTATAAACAAACAAGAACAGCACAACATAAGTCTGTTATCGTGAGTCCAGGCTATTTGAGGCAGTGATAGCTGAGGGCACAAAAGAGAGATTTCTCTTTTTTTCGAAGGGACCATGTGCAGCTTTTTATAGTAATGACACAATTCAATGTGCCGTGCCAGATTGTAGCTTCAAGCTAATTCATATCTGTAGTCCTGCCATTAAAAAAAAAATGGACCCGGGATAGGATTTGAAGCCGGACCTTATTGCTGTCAGCCAACAGGGCTAACCGCTGGGCCACTGTGCTGCCAAATTTGCATAGTGATTGTAACTGTTGCCAGCGGGTAGGAGAATGACACATGAGTTCAGGAGGTGGCAGGGGTCGTGTGCTATGGCCGAGTGGTGGCAGTGTCAACGAGGGCCGACCTGTTGGGAATGGGGAGAAGATGTGTTAGTCCACTTAAACACACAACATCAAAAACACACCACAGCATCACCAGCAAAATGAATCCATGGTGAATCTTCAGAAGTCAGATGAGATTGCCAAGTTTGTGAATATCCTGTATAAGAGAATATATTCCTTTATTAGTCCCACAAGGGGGAATTATGGTGCTACTTACTGCAGCAACGTGGAAAGCAGTAAGAGAGGGATCAAATCTAAGGCATAATCTATAATCATTTGTTGTGAGTATCATGTGTAATATCTGATGTGCTGTCCACTTTGCTGCTGTAACACTGTAATTTCCCCCTGTGGGACTAATAAAGGGATATCTTATTTGAGTTTATTGACCTTTTTGAAGCCAATGCTAAAGTTAGCTTAGCTTTGATGACGTAAATCTGCACTGCACTTTCCATCTGCACTAAGCTCTGCACCTTATCTCGCACCGAGCAAAGAACAAACATTTGTTACCGTCTGAAGGTGCCCTACGCAATTTTGCACAGCGCCTAAACTAAATGAAAGGGGTAAAAAAAAAACGCTGTTAAGAGTGATGTTAAGAGTTCTCTACTGGTTCTGAGGAGAAAGGTTACCATGAGAGATCCATTTTTACCCATTTCCATGAGTCCCTGTGTTGTTGGGTTGGACATGGACTTAGATGGAGCTTGGGGATTAAGGCTGGATGCTCTTGGTGATGGTGGCTTCAAACCCGCAGCATGGGACTTGTCAGTTCCTGAAGCACACTCTCTGCCGCAAAGCTCCCATATTGTCCTAAATATAAGACTTTTGTTTCCTCTCTCTGAAATGTATGTTTAAAAAAGTGCGGGCTGTATTATATGTCAGGGCTAGACAATGACGTGTTCATTCATTTGAATGGTGGAGTGCCAGAGTGGTTGGTAACTTGCAGAGTTTTGCAATAGGGGTGGTTTTTTAGCTTTAATGTTTTTAGACTAGCACGTGTTTTTATTTTGCATTTGTTCACTTGAGGAGGGACAGTGCATACTAGTGAACATGTAGAGTCAAATGTGAATGTACCAGATTTAGCCACCATGCTGATTTTAATCTGTTGTCCCCTTGACAAAATAAAAACAGCACTAAGACTCATTCTAGACTCGACCAAATACGACCGACACATACTACCCAACACTCTTTCTATGTAACCACCCCTAGACACTTAACTGCTGCCAAAGAGGAAGTACATTCATTCATCCATAAATTAATGAAAAGTGAAAAATGAGTTTTTAACCTCTCCCGATATCTTTACTGAAGAAATGAATCGGGGAGAACATCTGTCAAACAGCCGGGAATTACATCTGTAACAGTTGATGCGGTTAAAAAGACATTCTGAATGAGCGTGAGAGGACACAACTCACTACAGTAACGGTCTGCTTCGTAGGGTTTACTGGGAAAGTGAACAGTCTATAGACATCCTCTGAGGAGGAGCTTTGGTAGGCAGGCACATGTTGTTACATTGTCAAATGGGTATGGGAGGAGGAGAAAATCGCAATTCAAATCCTTTCCATATTAAGTGTTATTTTACTGATGTTATTGATGGCGCGCTGTGATCACTCACAAAGATGTGTGAAACTATGCCAGGATCGGAAGTCAGTGAACATCCTCATCCTTGAATGAGTGTTGATATTCAAATCCTTGATAGGGAGGAACGCTGGTTTGAAAGAGGGGTGAAGGAGGCCATTTATGTGAAGAGGGAACGGCCTTCTTTGAATAGGGGTGGTGGCCTGAGAGTACATCTGTCAGCGTCTTACAATACCGTGATTACAAACATTCCCCGATCCTTTGTGAATGGTGCTCATTGCCACTGAATGTGCAGTTGATCACCCAACTTGCATATGAAACCAACCTATTGTTGTGTGGCATCAATGTAATGTTTATAAGGAGGGGATGTTTGTTTTCAGCTCAGACTGAAGATGTCACCTGGTGAGTGACGAAACGTTTCTGAATAAACTTCTGAGCCAGTTGAAGTGATTCACCTCTTTTTGTGATTTCCATACCTGGATTATTGAGCATGCATCAAAACCTCTTCACAAATTGTTTCTCATTTCTTAAATAGCTTCTCAACCAAGTCAGCAGAACTCCTCTGGTACTATAAGACTCAAATTCCTTATGTAATATATTGGGATCAATGGTATCAAGAGTTTTTTTAGCTCTATAATTTTTCACACTGCAAAGCTTTTTGTATGTGCAATTAGTAAATTCTGTTGATTCAGTTGTTCAATTGTTGATCTGGTGATTCTGAGTCCATACTGGCTGTAGGTCAGCTCTTTGTGCTTAATTCGTCTGATCTATCAGCAGAGAGTGTTCATACATCTTGGAGAATTGAAAAAGCAAAGAAACGGGTTTGAAATTTTCTCCAATTTTCTTAGTGACTCCTTCTAAATGGATTCATGGATTAATTTGCCCTTACTCACGTGTCATTCAGGTTATTGGCTGCCCTACTGTTCTTGCAGTTACTGTCTTACACTGACTGAGAAAACTGGTCTATGATGTCATTCATTAATAATCCTATTTGGATTTAATAGATCCATGTCCAACCCCCATGAATGAACATAACCTTTTGAATATTTTGGCAAACATTCCTTCTAGCCAATACATGAATATTTCCATATTAGATCCTGTTTCTCTATAAAGACATCTCACAATTACTTGGTTTCCCCACACAACAAAAGAATGGGGTTCATATGCTAGTTGGTGATTGACTGCAAATTCAGTGACAATGGGTTCTATTCATAGAGCATTGGGGCATATTTGCAATCACAGCATTGTAAGATGACAGATGCGCTCTCGGGCCCCCACCTCTGTTCAAGGATGGTCGTTCCCTCTTAACATAAATGGCCTCTTCAACGGCCCTTTTAAACATGTGTTCCTCCCTATCAAGGATGTGAACATCCTCATCTTCGGATGAGTGGCCACTAAGCTGTAGATGGAGGTAGACTGGTGAATCAGGAAGGGCATCTGTCCTTAATTTGAAATCCACGTCCACTCCCCCAACATGGAGACTACTCAAGTCACCTAAAGACCAGACCAGTTACCTTGTTGTGTCGTTCTATTGGACTCACTGGTATTTGTCCAATTCCTTCATGTCTCTGCTGTCCAGCACGTTAGCCTCTTCTGGTGTTCCCTTCAGTTTTATGAAGACTTCACACTTTTTCTATCTAGATTACATTTTCTCTGTTTTCTCAGGAATCGTGCCTCGCTGGTGATGTTTGCATTCCTTTTAGTTGGATGTTCATTGAAGTAGACATTTGATTCCTTCAGCTTCTTTATTTGTCTAGTAGTGCAGGTTTATATGCGTTCTGTTCCCTTACTATGGCTAGTTTTTCTCTCTTGTTTGACTAAGGCACAGGGTGATGTGGCTCAGCGCTGTTAATTTCCATTTCACTTCTTCGAGACAGAAGGAAACCCGTCACTTGTTGCTCCACAGAGTTTAAGACCAGCCACTGAATTCCCAGCTGTACTGAGGGGAGTTTAGTTTTTTTTCCCAGCCTGCTGTCAGTGTTTATTTTCATGCACTGCTCCAAATTGGCCACCCAGCTCTCCAGGAAGATGATCCTCTTTTTCCTCCTCAGTGTTTTGTAGCCTCCTAGTCTTGATTTGTGTCGGGTACAAACTCATTTTCTGCTGTAGTCCGACTGCTGCAACCTCCTCCATCAGAGAGTCAATTGATCTCTTTATATCATCGACATCCTCAGCTGCAGGGTTCTGTTTTGGTCCCTTCGCCTGCCGTGTATACCAGCTAGTTAGTATAGCCAGGCACCAGTTCAGCCAGCACTGGTTGTCAGTCAGAGTTCCTCCAAAAGTCAGTATCGCAATCCACGCAGGGGTTAAAGACAAATGTCTCTGTTGTAGATGCTCTGAGGTCTGTAAACCGAAATCAGCAGTCAATTACTTTACTTCTAGTTATTCTCCAGTGGTTTTCAACCCCGGTCCTCACGTACCACCTGCACTGCTGGTCTGTTCCACCAAGTAGTTAATTGGGGCCGCATAGCTCTGTGGGTAGAGCGGTCGTCTGGCGATCGGAAGGTTGCTGGTTCAATCCTCGGTCCTGCAGAAAGGATGTCGAGGTGTCCTTGAGCAAGACAGCTCAGAGCGCCACATTGCTCATTATACTCCGCTGTCTGGTCAGGTATTGACCCATCGAATCACAACAGGGGAATGTAGATAACTGACTGGTGGAACATGAAACCAGTAGTACAGGTGGTACGTACCTAAGGAACGGTTTGAAAGCCACTGGTCTGGTCAGTGGTCCGTGCAATTTGCATATGAAGCAGATCGTGGGTTTGATTGTTATGTAAATGTATTGTTTTTGAGGGTGGGGGTTGACCACAGTCAGTGGAGACTGAAGTGGTCACTTAGATGAGTGATGAAACATTTCTATCCCGGAATTCCTTACCTGGATCATTGAGCATGCATCAAGACATTTCTGAGAGACATTTTTATTTGTGGATTGTATTCATACATGTTTTTTAGTCAGGATTTCTCTTCCATGCATGAAAGCTGTCACTACCTTGTATGCTAAACCCTGCCCTCAGCGTACAAAATCAGGAGAAAAACAGGAGAGTTATGAGTGGGGATGCTGGTGTTGTGTCATCTGTTCAAAGCTCATGTCTTAGATGAGTAAAAACCTATATGAGAATTCAATCAGTAAAAAGAGGAATTAACCTTAATCTATGGAGTTAGTTACTGTGAAATTCAGAACAGTGGTAAAAGGTGATGTGGAGAAAAGGGTACACAGGTGTAGGCATGCATCAAGACATACCCTTATCTATATACCCCGCTGCCCCCTGCCCTGTTGGTCAGTGTACGTAATACCCGACTGGTGTGGTCCACTTTTGATTCCTAAAACCTGGAGGCCATAAATGGGCATTTCATTTAATGCCACAATAAAGTCTGTAGTAAGAACAGGTTTGTTAGATTTAGACATCTTATCGTGTCAGATAAAATGAATCATTAAACCTTCAGTTTGAGGATTTACATGTTTTTGCAGTTTAGGAAAGCAGGTTGCTAACAAACGACTACTTCACCCCAAAGCAGTATTTACAGATTAGTGTAATGGCTTGATTCCACTGGGCATGGCTGGGATACAGTCACCAGAGCTGAGTTCACAGTCCCTTCCCTAATGCCTGTTACACCTCTAGCAATTCATGCTTATCCCATTTTCTGCTGTCAATCCAATGTGTTCCTGAAAAGCACACACTTGCTCTAGGGTCCATGTATGTTAATGCCAAGTGAGAGGTTCCATGTGGGGATTATGTGAATCCCAGGTTCTGTTCTGAAAGTGGGTGTGTATGGCCAGGTCATAGGATTAGAGTATGAATTGTATTTCAATATTGAATCACTAGCAAAGCATGTCATCCGAACAAGACCTCAAGTGTGTCTTTTTAAAGTGGGCCCACTTGGAGTAACTTGTTCATTGCATTATGATCACAACCTTAGGTCAACTATTGTGTTTGTGGTTTCATATCATGCACCCTTAATGTTACTATTCAACCAGCACTCCTCTATCTGCAGGACTAAGTGATGCTCAGATAGGATGACTGTCCTACTATCCTTAAGGGGTGGCACAGCTCAGGAGATAGGGTGGTGGTCTAGTAGTTGAGATTTTGGTGTTTAGATCCCCAGTTCCTACAGAAAGCGTGCCAAAGTGTCCTTGAGTAGGACACTGAACCCCTAATTGCTTGGAACTGTAGGTGAACATCAGCATTGTGGACAAATCTGACTTATTTGCATTCTAAATGTTCATTAATACACACTGGCCCTATACAGGAGGTGATACAGGAGAGGATTGGGGCGACATAGCTCAGTGGGTAGAGGGTTCGTCTGGCAATCAGAAGGTTGCAGGATCGATCCCCGGTCCTGCATACAGCATGTCGAGGTGTCCTTGAGCAACACACTTAACCCCTAATTGCTCCCCGAGTGCCATATGTTGGCAGCTCACTGCTCCTATACAATAGGTTGGGTCAAAAATGCAGAGAAATCCAAATATCCCCTTGCGGGACTGATAAGGGAATCATTATTATTATTATTATTATTTCCTATTCCCTATGGGCATCATTCTGACCAGTCAATAGCTAGAACTTTAACTCCATCTGCTGGCAACCAATAAAATAAGATCAACTGTCTGACTTGAGTTGGCCTGCAAGAAAACCAGTTCTTTCTTTCTTTCTTTCTTTCTTTCTTTCTTTCTTTCTTTCTTTCTTTCTTTCTTTCTTTCTTTCTTTCTTTCTTTCTTTCTTTCTTTCTTTCTTTCTTTCTTTCTTTCTTTCTTTCTTTCTTTCTTTCTTTCTGGGTCTTCTAATGCCTTGGTTAGACTACATATTGTACATCTAGGTATTTTGGGGCTTTATAGGCCAAATCCTATTTTCTCTTGCATTAAGTGGGAGGAGATCTAAGGTCTAATGTTTCAATCTTCAAGCATTGATCTACTTCCCTTTTGGATTTGTTCATTTTGAGTATGGCTAAACCAAAGGGTTTTATACCTACAGTTTCAAATCTTTTACTCACTTAAGGCATAAATTATACATCTCAGCATAAATAGGCATGCTTTTGGGCTCCATGCCTGCTTCTCTGGCAGTTAGAGATCCTTCATTTCCTCATATCCTTCACTTAAAAATGTTCACCATAGCATATTTCATTTTTAGAATAACGGGTGTTTAGTGATATTCACGTATCCTGTCATTGTTATATTGATAGTGAAATATATTGCTTTTATTTATTGATTTGTAAATTAGGGAACCAGCAGGCTAATGGTGCGCCATCTGTGCTGGGACATATTGGCAGAAATATGTTTGTATTTACTGATATTTATGTTCCTCAAAACCCCACAGGTTTGATTCTATGGGCAAGCCAGTCATATTATACTGTGCTCAGGAACTCTTACTAATCACATAGCATATAAAGATCTCATTGCACTGTGGGGTGAAAATAGATCTTAAATAACCATTAGGCATGTAATGTAAAGCATTCATTGTAAAGGGCTTTGAGTGTCGCTAGACTAGAAAAGTGTCATCTAAAAATGAGTCTGTAAGCATAACTAGGTCACTATTAAGAAGAGAATCTTATTCAACACTGTGTTCAAAGGCAATGTAAGGAGTATGTATCTTCTGATCCTAGAGGGTCAGGGGATGTTAGGACAACAAGGACAGGGGAAAGAACTTGAGAAAAATCAAGCTGCAGTTTATAGTATTGTCAATGTCATTCCCCGGGTCCAGTCTAAGACTACATCTCTCGCAATCGTAGTGCTGTCTGTGACTATTTCCCAATCCTCTGTGAATATGCACATTGCCATTGTAACTCTTAGGTTTTGATGTATGCTTATTGTAACTAATGTAACTGAATTCATGCTCATTGTAACTGTAGTTAAAGCTCATGGTAATTTGCATATGAAATTGTTAGCTTCACTGGGCTGTGCTGCAACCATATTGTTTATAAGGGTGGGGATACCTGCAATCAGCTTAGACTGAATGGGTTACTTAGATGTGTGATGGAACATTTCTCCCACTAAAGGTTGTGTCCAGATGAACTGGTTCACCCTCTAAATTTTAAACTACAGGAGAAAAGGAAAACTAGGGCTGGTTGATGTGTTGGCCGGATTGTATTTTTATTTTCAGTCAGTGTGAGTGTGAAGACAAGCACACATTCAGTGTTACTGAAGTCCTCCCTTACCTTAGAAGTTCTGTAACCTAACAATGTGTAAAAAATATTCATATCTCCTCCCCTAAACTGATGAAATGGCAAAACCACAGAATGATTGAACATCAGCTGTCAACAGGCCTTATGGTGCATTGTATCCCATTTCCTTTCATAATTGATTAGCTACCATATGCCAGGCCTTGGTTTACATGCTTGAATATTCATTCAAGTTTGATTATAAGCCACATTTCAATGTTTTGGCCCTGAGTTGCTTCAGATTGCATATAAAATGGATTTGGAGAGTGGGAGGTAGCTGTTGGGTTGCTTATTATAGTGTAACTTTAAGGTGTCCTGAACTTAATGATGCAACAAGTTCAGCAGGATTAGACAATTTATAGGTGTCGTTTATAACAAATATTTGTTGTTGTTTTTGCTTTTTTATATAGTGGCATAAAAAGCATTTCTCCAGTTTGCCCTCTAATTGAGTGGTATTAAGAGGATTGCATTGCTGTAGTCATTTAAGGCTCAAATTTACTTAGTGCATTCATGGACCCATCTGATTGTATTTGAAATTGACCAATGCTCACTGCAGTGAATTCAAAGCCCTGCTTTGGCCTATAAGGTGGACCCTGCACAGGACTGCTGTGGTCCTGTGGTCCACCTACACCGTCATTTAGTTGTTTCTGTGTGTCGTTTGTCTCCTCGGATTAGGAGAGGGCTACAGAAACATTTTATTTGCAGATTGACAAGAAAAGGTTCGCCCATCTGCATGAAATGTCATGGACGTATATTATTTAGTACAATCAGCTTCCTTGTGTCTTCCTTATAGTGACCCTCGTCTTTTCATTTTTTTTCGAGAGAACCTTTTACAAAGGATCGGCTGTAGGATTTTACCATTCATCTGCAGTATTTTCTCTATTCCTCAGTATGCATCAGGGGCTTCTGTATTTCACTCGTCATTCTTACACATCATAAATCAACCAGGTGCAACATTGAGCACACATTTAAGCTTTTCCAGACATTTGCAGCGGCTATGCTTTAGCTTTCTGTCAGCCTTTCCGCTCCTATATAATAGGGTTAATGCATATTGCAGAGAACTAATTTCATTGTATATGTGTACAATGACAAATAGATAAAGCTTCCTCTGAGGTGTAGTAAACCACACAGAAGAATGGAGTGGACACTGAAGAACATTGAAGGCGTTTCAAGAATAAAACGTCTATAGACTTGATCTTGGCCCTGTCTCTCTGACATCAGACTTGTCATTGGCACTTGCCCAGTGAAAGGCCAATGAGGCCTAATAAATGTGGTCTCTCCTGTCTAGCTACAGAAGGTGGCTTTAATTTTTCCACTTTGATCACCACAAATGTGTCTGTTAATTCCTGAATAACTAGAGGAGAGCACTCGGTAAATCGAAGCTCTGCCAGGTGTATCTCCCCTTCTGTGTGTATGCACACATCGACAGAAGAAACAGGGTGTTCCTGCTATTCTGAGACCTTTTTTGAAGTGCTCAAGTCAATTGAATAGGAAATGCGGGGGGGGG
>OMLC01105063.1:0-15882 GCA_900302585.1 Regalecus glesne
GTGTAGAGGGTGAAGAGGAACGGGGCCAAGACTGTTCCCTGTGGGGCCCCCACACTACAAACAACCAAGTCTGATACACAGTTTGGTGTCCTCACATACTGTGGGCGGTTGGTGAGGTAGTCCAGAATCCAGGTTGTGAGGTGATGGTCCACCCCTGTGTGCTCCAGCTTGTCCCCCAGAAGCACAGGCTGTATGGTGTTTAAAGCACTGAAGAAGTCAAAGAACATAATCCTCACAGTGCTCCTAGTCTTCTCCAGGTGAGACAGAGCTCGGTGTTGGACGATGATGACAGCATCATCCACTCCTATGCCAGGTTGATAGGCAAACTGTAGTGGGTCCATCACTGGGCTCACCAGGGGGTGGAGATGACCAAGGACCAGCCGCTCAAGGGTCTTCATCATGTGTGAAGTTAGAGCCACCGGCCGGTAGCTGTTGAGATCGTTGGGGTGTGGAGTCTTGGGTACTGGTACTACACAGGATGTTTTCCATAGCAGTGGCACTCTCCCCAACTTCAGGCTCAGGTTGAACATGTATTCCAAAGGCCTGCATAGCTGATCTGCACAGGACCTCAGGAGCCTGGAGCTGATGCCATCTGGACCTGCAGACTTCCCTGCCTTGATCCTCCTCAGCTGATTCCTCACTTGGAGTGTTGTGAGAGACAAGTTGGAGCAGGGTTGTGTGCTGGAGGGTGTGGATGGGGGTGGAAGGGTTGGGATGATGAGATGAGCAGAGGGGGGTGACTGTGAGCTGGTCGTTGCAGAAGGCGAGGTGGGGCTGGAGCGATACAATGGACATGCAGATGAGGGTGATTGCAGCATTGAGGACTGGGGCGGGGGAGGAATGGGTGTCTGGTCAAATCTATTGAAGAATAGATTCAGATCGTTCACCCACTTTTGGTCCCCCACAGTCTGAGACTATGATGTGCTACTTAAAGCATATTCACACAAGACTAGTATGATCTGGGGACATCATTGTTTAGAAATGTCCCCCCATGTCTCTGTTTTGTGTGGCGCATTCACATGGGATAAGCAAAGTCAGTATTTTACTCAAATTTATTGACATCCCCTTGGTCAAAGCTCTGTGTAGTATTTTATAGTTCACTGAATAACATTATATATTCTTATTTATTTGTATATTTTTTTTACAATTTTAGATTCCCTTAGTCACGCAAGGTGACATTTGCAATTTTCTTTATTTTAACCCATCCTGTTGTATTTGTGCGGTGAGCTGCCACCATATGGTGCTCGGGGAGCAGTTAGGGGTTCAGTGTCTTGCTTAAGGACACCTCGACATGGTTTCTGTAGGAGCGGGGATTGAACCTGCAACACTCTGATCACTAGACAACCTTTCTACCCGCTATACTATGCTGCCCCTAATAATAATAATAACACCAACAACAATAATAACAATCATCATCATCAGATGACCACTGTGTTTGCTCAAATATGGTAGTTACTTAACCTATTAATGTTATAGACGTGGCCTATTTGCACAGGATTCAGATCATAAATGCCCCCCACAATTATTAGGGGTGTAATATGTTATCAATACAATTGAAGATCATATTTGATGTATTTTGATACTATTGATTCTTAAAAACAGTCAATAAAATTTTTACCAATAGTTTACATGCAAAGACTCCTCGCAGACAATGGTTCATTTTGTGATGCGTGTAAACCGTGATCTTCAGAAATCAGTGTTGTAATCTTATCTTCCGCCATTCAACTCTTCCACTTCAACGTAACAGTGTAAACTGAAACAGAAGGTAGTGTTAAAACAAAACAGGCCTATTAAATCACAAAATGTTGCCTTGTTTACAATATCACAGTATAGCGCAATATATTGAATCATAACCCCTTGGGTCATGATACGTATCTTCACCAGATTCTTTCTGCTGGACATCCCTACCAGTTATTACAAATGACCGGAGATAGTAAAAGTACTGTATGAATAGGACATTACTCCAACTGAGCTACTGGGTACTACCTCTACGCGTGAATTCTTGATGTGGATAAAGATTAAATCTGATTACATGTATAAAAAAATATATAGCTCTAATATAGCAATCTTAAATTGCTGCAGATTTTTAGATTTAGCAACTCTAACCAAGTTCTAAAAGTAAGTCTGGAGATGATTGTTGAGACTATTCTGTATCCTCTCCTTCAGATCTCCTAAGAGGAGAAGGTCCAGGTCGCGATCTGGCTCTCGCAAACGCAAGCATCGCAAGCGGTCACGCTCACGGTCCAGAGACCGCAAGAGGAAGTCATCTAGGTCCTACTCTAGCGAAAGACGCGCACGTGAGCGAGAGAAGGAACGGCAGAAGAAAGGATTGCCTCCTATACGATCAAAGACACTCAGTGGTAGGGGAACCTCCTTAACATGTTTTTCCACAATATAATACCGGGGTTCGTATTGCCTATTGTTGAATTCCTAGTTAATGATGATGAATTCTTAGTCATAAGTAGGAGTCTAAGAGTTGTTCTCTACTTATTTTTTCTACTGTACATTTTTCTGTCATTTAAATTGATCCTTTTCCACTATCCTAACCCAGTATGCAGCACAACTTTGTGGGTGGGCCAGGTGGACAAGAAGGTCACACAGCAAGACCTCACAAATCTTTTTGAGGAGTTTGGCCAAATAGAGTCCATCAATGTAAGTAGACCTCTACTCCAGCAAGGTCTTTTTCTATAAGGAATAGACACTTGATGTTAGACCTTACTTTTTTACTGTGACCTGTGGGGATTCTCAATCATCTCTCTTGTGAGCATCTGAGATTCTCATTAACCAGACTATGACCTTAAAGTGTTAATAAAAGTCTCACAGATTTTTATTCCCTTATCTTTTTTATTCCCTCTCTTCTCGTTCACTCTTCCCCCTCTCGATGTCACATTGTTGTACTGTCTTGTCTCGTCATTTACCCTTTCAATGTCATGTGCAATCTACATCCATCCATCCAGATGATCCATCCCAGAGGCTGTGCCTACATCTGTATGGTCCACAGACAGGATGCCTTCCGTGCACGCCAGAAGCTTAGCACTGGGTCCTTTAAGATTGGGTCCAAGATCATCAAGGTACACATCCTACCCTACCATGTGATTCCTGATTTGATTTCCCACATTGTCATTCCCCTTTGGTACAACTGATAGGATCTACCTTTGACCTTCCTATGGTCTCTCTCAAGAAAGCACACATGGGGTTTCGTTTACTTTATCCTAGAGGTTCACTATACAAGCTCGTATCCTAAGCTGTCATCTGCAAAAAAATCCATATTTTTGTCACGTTTTTATTATTCATTCTTTTTTTATAATTTATGGATTTCTTGTCCCATTGACCTTCCTGTATATGTATCTGGTCTAGATTGCATGGGCTCTGAACAAGGGAGTGAAACAGGAATACAAACAATTCTGGGATGTGGACCTCGGCGTCACCTACATTCCCTGGGAGAAGGTGAAGCTGGATGATCTTGATGGGTTTGCCGAAGGGGGTATAATCGACCAGGAGACTGTCAATGATGGTGAGAATAAACCAACACGGTTGCCAATCTACTCTTTAATTGATACAAATGCAAGAATAGTTAACTCAAAAGTAACGCTTCTCTATGTGCAAGTACAACAGGCAATCTGTTAGGCCATAGTGGAAATATTCAAACAAAATCAGCTTTTTGCCATTTGATTATTTAAGTAGATCTTTTCACCAGTATGGGGGATTGAGGCCGGGTGGCGTTTTCTGACGCCCTATGGTGAGATTAAACCTGTGATGGCTACCTTAGAAGCATGTATTCTACTGCTGAGCTATTGCAGCCCCTCCATGCTTACATTATCTGCAAACTGTGTGTGTGTGTCTCTGTGTGTGTGTGTGTGTGTGTGTTTGTGTGTGTGCGTGTGCGTGCGTCCATGCATGTGCGGACGCGCGTGTGTGTAGGGGCACCGATGCTAAGCTGCGTCACTGCTTTTTGCTAATGGCTGAGTGAACATTTCCATTTGAACAACCCGGAAAAGAACAGTGATGGCAGCACCCTTTAAGACATTTCCACAGAGAAACCCTTGTTTGTAAGATTGAGATAGAGACAACTAATTCCCTGGACCCCAAACAGAGAAGTAGATAATTTCTTAAACTGTGTTTTCCTATTTGTATCTCTGTCTCCACAGAGTGGGAAGCAGCTAAAAGTTCCGAGCCAGCCAAGGAAGTCCCCAGCCAGCCACCAACTACTGAGACTGTAGCTGCCTCAAACACCCAGACTGAGACCTACAACCAGCAGGTCACCATGATGCCTTTACAGGTACTGAGACAGTACCAACGCCAAACACTGGCTGGACCATGCCTGAACAGACTCTTACATCTTCTACCTTTCGTTATTGGCCCAGCTAGACATAGACACCAACTTGATCATGTAACAATCGACAACTCTGATTTCACTGTGCGGCAGCCAAAAGTCTTGGTTCTATGTTTGACCCCGGCCTTTGACAAACACATTAGAGAAATCTCCAAGATTGCCTTTTCTCTTGCACAACATAGCTCAAATTGAGTGTTATCTGTCCACGGCTGATGCAGACTCTAATACATGCATTTGTTTAATCCAGAGTTGATTACGGTAGTGTTCTGTTTTCTGGACTGCTGCATGCTAGTATTAAAAGTGTTCAAATGCTGCAGCCAGAACCTGAACTAAAACCAGAAAATTGGACGATATCACAGCAATTCTTCCCTCCCTCCATTGGCTTTTCTCTCCATGTTAGATCAGACTTTAAGGTGCTTCTGCTGACTTCTAAAATCCTGAATGGACTTGCCCCATCATACCCATGTGATGTCCTTAAATCACAAAGTCCATCTCAGGATTTCTGCTCTCAAAATTCAAGGCTGCTGTGTTCACCCAATGTTAAAAAAGGAGTCAGCTGGTGGGAAGGCCTTTCTCCACTGTGCTCCATTATGCCTGCATAATGGAGCACAGGCATGCAGTCAGCTGAGTCCTTTCAATTCAGACTTGAGATGCATCTTTTTTCTCTTAACCTACAATTAATTGCCTTTACATTGAGCACTTCACAGCCTGTCCTGCATGGCAGGTAGGATTCTGTCTCAGTGAATTTACCAGGTGGTGTTCTGCCGACAAGATCATAGAGTATAGATTCTTGACTCTTGTAAACTGTTCTCTGAATGATGTCTTCTCCTTCCTCTTCTTCTGCGTCTGTGAATGGAGTCATGTGGGCTGCAGGTGCAAGGGAAAATTAGCGTACTGTTAGGTAAAGACAATAGGAGTCACAATGACAAAAACCATAGGAGACACTTATTGTTATTTCAAAATGTTTACTGCTTCACCACTTCAGGGCCAGTTAAGTGTTGGTTTACTCCTAACTCAAAAATGAATTCTCATTTCTTCCCAGTTGATAAACCAGAGGGATAGAATTCACTCATATGTTACACAGTAGCGTGTTTTCCATCTTAACTCCTGTGATCTTTTTGTCCAGCTACCAGTACCCCAGGCTGTCCCTACTGCTGTGGGCCTGGTGCCTCCATCCTTCCCCGTCTCCATGGGAATACCCCCACCAGGTTATGGGCCTCCGCCGTCCTTCATCAGGGCGAGTTTCAATGCCTCGCAGCCTCCCCCAGGTAAATTCAGACTGGCCAATTGATCAACCGCAATGAAAGTCACAAGTGCATAAGCTCACGGTGTGGGTTTTTGTTTTTGGAAAATCCCCCTATAGGTTTCATGCAGGCAGCACAGACAGCAGGTATGACTTCAGGACCTACGTGTAAGTATGCCTTAACTTCAGAAAGGGAAAATAAGGCAATTAACCTTTTTGGGGAGGGGTGTTGTTTAACTTGTTTCTCCTGTATTTGCTATTAGCCCTTGTGCAGCCTTCCATGACATCTAGCCAAGAAAATGTCAAGGACTCGCCATATGGAGCCATGATCCCCCCCAACAGCTCCATTCCTGGCAGTTTCATGTCCTCAGCCATTACCGGAGCTGGTGTTTTCAACCCAGTGGGAGTACAGACTCAGCAGGCTACCAGTGATAAGACATCACAGTCTGCTGAAGTCATGGATGCTGCTGCAGAGCTGACTCTGCAAGGTAGTGCCACACTTGTGTCGTTAACTTTGGACAATAAATCACAAAAGATTACTATTGGATTCCTTGCTTTGCTATTAGTGTGCTTGTAGTATTCATTGTTTGAGTATTTTAGGCAGGTCAGGTGGATTGCTTGGTTACGTTTTAATTGGTCAGAACTTGGTATCAATTTTCCATTATGTGCCATCTTTCTCTCCAGGTATGCAAAATGCTGTCCGCAGTGGAATGGGCCTCCTGGGTATGCACCCCCCTAACCCTCTCACTCACCCACTGCAGTCTGGTCTACCAGGCCAGAGAATGCAAGGCCTGTTGCCCCTGGACCTACGGCCCAACCTCCTCCAGCCAGGGTCCGGGGCTCGTTTCCCCCTTTTGATGCAGCAGGGTCTGTCTCAGCAAGTTGCTGGTCTCATGAACAGTTCACTTCAGTCCCAAGCCCGTGTTCGGGCTCCCTTCTCCCAGATGGAAGCCTTCACCAGGGCCCCTAACCCCCCAAATGATAATGTATCCAAGGCAGCGGATGAGCCCTCCTCTGGGGCTGATGAAGGCAAGGACCAGGATTACCGTTTTCCCCCGCCAGAGAAGCAGAGCACTGGCTTGTTACGGACCCCTCCCCCAGAGCAGCGTGAGTCCCTGGGAGGAGGTGGTGGAGTAGGAGGAGGAGGAGGAGGACAAGTTGGAGGAGGAGGAGGACCAGTTGGCGGAGGAGTCCGACCTGCCTTGCTGCAAACCCCAGGGACTCAGCCACCCCGAACCAGCCTAGCTGGACGCTTGCAAGCCTTGGCAGGCTTCACTCCAGATAGCCGCTGGAGCCAGACCAGAGGGGATTTTGATGAACGAGACAGCATGAGGGGAGGCCCACAGGGATCCAGTGGTCCAAAAGGCTTCACAGAGGAGCGGCCCACCCCTGGACAGAACTTCCCCAACCGCTTTGAGAACCGGTCTGGGCCAGCAGGACCAACACCTCCTACCTCTGGTGTTCCTGGAGCAGTTGGAGGACCACAGCCCTGGAATCGGGGTGGTGGTGCCACAGCACCTTTTGAAAGTGATATGCATCAAGACCTGGATGACCGTCGACGCCAGTGGGACCGGCAAAGAGACAGGGATGAAAGAGATTATGACTTGCGAAGAGAGATGAATGGCAACCGCCACAGCCGAGAGCGTGAGAGAGAAAGGGAGAGGGAGCATGAGAGGGAAAAAGAAAGGGAGCGTGGCCGTGAGCGTACCAGAGAGCGGGAGCGAGATCGGGAAAAAGAGAGGGAGCGTGGGGGCTGGACACCCCTCTTACCTCTACCAACACCATTGCTGCCAACTCCTCCCCTCAACCCCAACCTGACCCTAAACCAAGGCAAACTGCTGGCCCCACTCAAACTCAACCCCCAGATACAGCAAAGATTCCAGTCCCCACTTCTTCCCCTAAATCAGCCCAAACCACCTCCTACCCTCGGCCTGGCCCAGTCACTGCTTCTGGCTCCTACCAAGTCTCCACCTCCAGTACAGAGCCATGGAGCTGTTCCTGTGCCTAAGCCACAAACTCCACTCCCGTCTCAAACTTTATCTCAGGCCCAACTGCCTGAGAGCAAGGTTCAGAGCGCACTTACTGAGACCCCCTCCCAAGCCCAGTCATCCCTTTTGTGTGAGACTCCTCTACCCATACAGTCTCAGCCCACCACCACCCATTCACCTTCTAAGGTCATGGCCTCTCCACAGGTAGAGACTCCACCCCAAGATTCTCCACTGGTCATGGCCTTATCCCAGGACTCATCCATGGCCCTTCAACAAGCCTCCAGCCTCCCTGAAGAGACAACACAATCTCTAGAGGAGAAGGCAAATCCACTGATGGACCAGGAGGACTCACAAGATAGGTCTTCTTCTCCCCGACCTCAGTGGCTCAATGGACCTGGGATGGACTATAATGTTATGGCTGTGCCCTCACCCTCATCAGAGCCCACTCCCTGTGCTTCCCCCGAGCCCATGGCAGAACGGGCTCTCTCTCACTCCGTCTCACCCACCACCCCTAACCCCACACTGTCACCAGCCCTAATATCAAACCCTGAGGAACCCCAAAGTGATCCAGAGCAGCAGCAACTTGCCTCCCCTAAGGACATAAACAATGAGCAGAGTGAATCCATGGAGGAAGCTGAGAGTCAGCCAGTGGTAGACACTGACACAGACACTGAGGGGACATAATCATCACTCAGTAGGTAAAAGATCATTTTGTAAAGTTGTCTCTTCTTCTCTGTACTCATGTCAGCAAACCACACGGGACATGGCGAGTAATGACTCACATCAGTTATCTTCTGATAACCAATAATGATATTATCTCTCACCAATACCAGTGTACTTCAATAGATGGCTCATTAGCTGAGTTATGGGTAGATTATTTTCTTTGTATTTTATTTCCTTTTTAAGTTTTAATGCCACCCCACCCATTTCAATTAACCTAAGCTCGATGAATTTTATTTGAATTGCCTGCCAAAATGTTTCAAATGTAAATGGAGATGGAGAAGAGTTTTGACCTTCCTATGGAAGAGTGAGGAGTCCTGGCTGTTCCAACAATGGATTGAATCCAGTTATACATGATACTTGAAACAGTCGCTGGCCCGTTTCTGTCTCTTAAAATGCTGCTGCAAACTTTTAAATTAATGTTTTTGTGGTGTCCTTTTATGCTTCCTGTTTCTAAGCAGACCCCCATAGCCCTTCAGACAGTGAGACCAGTAAAGCTGCTTATAAATGGACGAAAGCAAATTCTTGAAAGATGAACACATGCAAATGTTGTATCCCCAAAAATAAATGTCTGTGATTTGTTTCTCATAACTCGGTGAAGTCATACAGAAAATCACATGCCAGGTGGGAGGAGAGAACAAAAACAGAGGGATGTTCCAGATGTTGGGTGCATATTGTTTTAGTTTGAAATAAACATGCTTTGTTTGTTTAAACACACGCTTTAGGACTGTATTTTCTGATCCAGGACCAGTGGAAGCTAAGATTTGTTTCACGCAGACTCACAAGTTTCGTGCCCACCACCGCAGTCAATTTGACTTTCTCAAAACTCAAGTTGCTGCTTTGGCATCCATCCACAAAGCACTTTGGTCAGATGCAACTGTGGGACTCGTAGTTCTTGGTCTCTGGTGATTTTAAGTCTTCATTTTTCCCCAAGCTTGTGCGAGGTGGCTGTTGAGGATGGGTGTTGTGCCTTTTTTTTGTTTTTTCGACTGGTTTTGTATTCACATTTACCCACTGTGCCCTCTTGTTAAGAGGTGGCTCTGAAAAAGGATGCCACCTTTGACAGAGAATTGACTGGCCTGTGTTTGAAAACTGGCAGGAGAGTTTGTACAGCACTTACCATCAGAATGAGTCCACATACTCCATAGTTCAGTGCATGCAGGCCTGCAGCCCTCTTTCAACCTTCCCGTTTCTCTTATTCATTTCATACCTCTAGTGCATTTGTGTTGAGACATACTACTAGGTAACCATAGTCTCTTTTGGCAGACCGATGTCCACTATAGGAGTTGTGAAGCTGAATAAAAGTTGAAGGTGCATCAGTTCTTCTCCCCTCTTGTCATGAATCCTGATCCATGCCTGATCAGGTGACTCCTCACTCACACACAGCACACACACACATTCACCACAGCTATGAACCTCGGGATCAACATGGTTTGTAATGTCATATATATCTTCTTCTTCTCCTCCTCCTCCTCCTCCTTCTTCTTCTTCTTCTTCTTCTTCTCCTTGTGGCCCATTCCCTGTTTTTCAGGGGTCGCCACAGTGGATTTTATTGTTTCCATTGGTACTGTGTACATTGGCCTGAGCCGATCTGTTGTTTTAATGTTAATATAACGCACAGGAAGAGCACAGCACATGCATTAGGTGGTCACCTTTCACCAAAGGACTGACATTAGCAAATACAATCATAAAATACATTTTGGAGCTTTAAGGCCCAGTAGATTATTCCCTAGTACATTCACGTCAACTGAGTTAATCTGATAAGTAAATTTCCTCCTGATTCTCAGGCGTATTGAAATAAACTAAATCTAGGATGTCCACAAAAAGATAAAATGAAAAGCAAACAATTTCGCAGTCAAACAGTTAAAAAAAATATGGTTTTCATATCTCCAGTTATTCCCCATGTGAAGCTATAAACACACTTGAATTCCGTCACACCAAGTGATAAAGGTGTTTCCTTTGTTGCCTTTATTACAACCTAAATACCTCCTCGATTAGGGAGTCTGACATAAAATTAAATGAAGTGAGGAATGGCAAATCCCCGGCGATGAAATTTTTGTACTTTTAGGAACCCCTACTGGGGCTTGGCTCAGAACTGAAAAAAAGATGGTGACGGAACGACAGAAATGTGTCTTTTAAACGTCCCGATAGGCACAGGTTAGGAGATAGGAGAGGATGCTCACTGCGTTCCACCCGCCCACCCTGCACTGCCAGGGATGTGGTGGGTAGGACGTGCTTACTCAGCACAGTGGGCTCATACACAGAGCTGGCTTTCTATGACCCTGTGCATTTAGGGCCTGGTTACTGTCAAGGAACACCAGATGAAGGATTCATTTGACTCACATGCCCCATGCTGGTGTCTCCGGAGGCCATGTTAGCACTTGGTCTAACAGAGAGAAAAGCAGCAGAATAATAGGGGCTGTGGTTGCTCAGTGGTTGAGTGTGCACCCCCAAGTCAGGTGTAGCGGGTTCGATCCCACTTTGGGATGTCAGTAAAAGGCTATCTGGCGATAATCCCCCATGCCCAGTAAATGTGACGCGTATGATGTAAAGCACCTTGAGTGGTCGTTATACTGACAAAACACTAGAAATAAGTCCACCTACCATAGCACTCAATGTATTACTCTAATTTGACACTATTTCAGCCTCTTAAATCCAAATGTTAATGCACACTTAAAGCCTCACACACACGTTGGTATTTTATATAGTTGTGAGGACCCCTCACTGACTACACTCAATTCCTTGGCTCCAAATGTAAACCATCAAAGCCCCATGTTTAACCTTAACCCAACCCTAACTCTAACCTTAATCTCGAACTCTTTAGTCCTAACCCTTTAACAGTCCCTGGAAATACAGAGGACTTGGTCCTTAAAGCAAAGTGTGCCGTCAAGGGCAGACCTCACATTGATAATAATATACACGCACAAACAAACCACAGAGCAGTTGCCTGACACTCCCTTATAAAGAGAAACCCCAAACTAGCAGAAGTTCAGCGTTCTGTAGTTGTTTCACTTAGGCAGACAAGGGCGAATCAACGTATATAGGTTGGTTTCCTTATTTTAGTATGGTAGCTTTAGGGACTGAAGAGCTAGAGGCAGCAGGTTCAAGCTCACCGCAGGCCATGAGACAGGGCATCCGGCCTTTATCCTCCAAGCTCCATCTAAGTCTGTGTCCAGACCTCTCAGTTAGGAGCAGAAGTATTTGCTTAGTTTGATCCTAGATAGGAAACCTAGACAAAAGGGAAAGTAAGCCTATGACTCTTAAGAGAATAACATCTAGCTAGCTACACCAGCCTTTGTGCACCTATCTGCTAGACTTTCTACAAGTCAGTGAAGTAAGCCTCTGGTGGTGCTGTGCCCGGTGGTAATGTCTAGAATCACATTGCATCGGTACGTCATACCCCTCAGAAACCCCCAGACGGCCTCTCGGGAGACAGATTTACAGACTGACCTTGAGTTGAGGATTACCCTTGCAGGCCTGAATAGTATAAGAGTGTCTTACCTTAAAGGCTTGGAACAATTATCTGTTGGTTATGCCCAGGTGGTAGAGATTATAGGGCCCAGTTCAGATCGTAAGCCACAAAGAGAGAAGTTCCCTATTGTGAAGAAGTCAATTAGTCTGAGACGCTGCTCTGTAAAAGGGTTTTTACAATGGCATGAGGTGGGGATCAAGCGATCACATGGTTCTGCTCCATAGTGGTGGCTGTTCTCCTATAGTGTGTGTGCACTCAGCTAGAGGGCCCTTTCCTCTTGAATAATGAGAAGAGTAAGACTGGTGGTCTGGGTTACCCACCTGATCCATTGGAATTCTGTTGATATAAGTTGGAACGAAAAGTTTTCGATATTGCGATGGGAAATATTTTCTATATTCAGTGTTTCAAATAGTTTTTTTAGTTGTGGCATTGAGAAGAAAGACATGTTTATTCTTTCCAAATACCTTTTGCCAGTCAGTGCAACAGTGTGGGTACCATGACTGACCACTAGATGTCAGTGTGTGGCCACAGTACGCGATGCAGGGGTGTGTTTTAAGGCATTGTAATCTCAGTGCGACAGACGCTTGATGTCTGGAGTGTTCCCCCCTCTCACCTCCAGTGCTCATTTTTACACTGGGAGAACAAAATACTGCCTGACCCATGGCAAACATCTCCACACATCTTCTCTGTCAGAACCAGCAGCCTCTGCTCAAGAATAGGGACTTTGCACACATTGCTGCCATGCAGACTTCTGCAGTGCACCTCATGCTGAAATTAATTAATCGGTGTTTCTCTCCAGCCATGTTTTCTGAGATCGATAGAGGAGCGAGGGTGTGATAGATGGAAGGAGCGTCCTGAAGTGTGAGACTCGGCCACTTTGCGGAGCCTCTCTCGACTGCAGCCTTCTTATTTGATTAAAGCCATTGACTGGTTTATCCCTAAACCCCCTGACTAAAATCAGCCTCTGTCTACTGGTGCCCATGGGGCAGTCAGCCATCATGTTGGCATAGGATGGATGGCGTCTAGACTGAGCAAGCGAGTGTGCGTGTGAATATGTAAATAGGGGTTTGAGTGTGTGCGTCTGTGTGCGTGCAAGTACACATCAAAACACACAGGCAATCTACTGCTAGAGCAGTGCCATCCATCTTCCACCCACCTCGTTGTGCAGAGGAGGAATGTCCTATCTCACTCGATGATCAACAGGAAGAATGATCACTTATCAATGGAGGAGGATGTGTAACTCTCCTGGGCCTGTCTGGCTTCGCCTTATCAGGGTGAGCAGACCCTAAGGGGGTGGACAGGTTTCCGAAGCTGCCCTTACATAGAGACTGAAACCTAGAGCCGTGTTCACAGCAAATGTGGGCCCTAGTCAGTCAGTGCACGTTGGCCGACCTAGGGACAGGGTCGCCGAGATGGAAGCATCCCTCGCTCTACCTGTCGGCTGTAAGGAAATGTGGTCACGCTCTTCAAGTCTTTATCGATAAAGATGATGATGTGATTTCCCACCCCGACGGGGAGGGAAACTGCTTGGTTAGCTGGAGAGCAGCTCCCTCAACACTGGAAGGGAACCATTGTCTTTGCTCAAGGCCGAGTCAACAGGGCGGCTGCTTACCAGTGTGGTGCCTGAGCACAAACTCAGTGATGGAGTAGGGGCTGATTCTGCCACTGTTGTTTTTCCACGGTGCTCTCGTGTGGTCTTTCATTTCAGTCAGTCTGCGTTTGCCTACCGAGGAGGCGCGTGTTGGCTTTATCCGCGGTCTGGATTCCTGTCGATCCATACGCTGGCCTTCACACACGGCCACGTGTGCCGCCGTCGGTCTACAAGGCCGTTCACAGAGTCGATCCCTTGCCATCAACACGACCTCCGCGGGCAGGAGACATCCCTTTAGTACTTAGGTTACGGGACGGGCACCGCCCGTATCGTCGGTCGACATGGTTAAAGCTTTGGCATTGGACCATCAGTAGGCGTATCAGCTGGTTCCATACATTCCGAGGTGTCTGTTCACTCCTAGATAGCTTGTTGTTCGTCTCGCTTGGTGTGTGTCTGGAGGGGAGGTCGGCAGGGTCAAGGGTTGAATGTGGTTGCCTTGGCGTCACGTGATGCATCGTGTTTAGTAGGTTGGTGACGGTGGGGGAGTCTGGGGATGCGGGAGAGATGATGGATAGAAGGCTATTGTCAAAGAGACAACTCTGCTAACAAACGTCTTTTCCCAGTCATACAGCTCTTTGTGTGTTAGCCGTGTAGCGAGCTTATTAATCTGCCGTCAGTCTGGGAAGAGGCTGAGAGAGGCCGGCGAGCAGGTTATAGCATGGGGGGGGGAGAGCAGCAGGTGGAGATGCTAAGCAACGTATGATCATTTGACATATTTGACATTATATGTTTGACTTGTATGGAACCGGGGAGATGCAGAACATCACATGTATACGCTGGGGTGGACTGGTGACCTGTCCAGGGGGTTTCTCTGCCTTCTGCCCGATGAAGACAGGGATAGGCTCCTGGAGATCCACGACCTGACTTCAGATGAGTGGTCAATGATGACATGACATGACATGACATGTATTGCACTAGACAGCCAGGTAGGGGATGCTGCTTCCCAGTACACCCTGTGTGCAGAGAGAGGTTCATTTTTATGTCCCCATTAGTCCCCATGTTGTGGTGGTGGACATGGACTTAGATGGAGCTTGGGGGATTGAGACTAGATGCCTTTCCTGACGCCCCGCTGTGGGCTTGAACCCACAACATCTGGCTCATCAGCTCCAGAAGGCCACGCTGTACCACTGGCTACCATGGCCCCCACCGCAAGCACATACAACTGTGACGGTATCAGTGGTAGAGTGCTCGTCAGGAAATGACAAGCCAGGCATTGGGGCTTTTATCCCACCGCAGGGTATCAGGAGGGGCATCCAGCGTTAATCCCCCGCGCTCCATCAAGGCCCGTATCCCCACAAGATGGGGACTTCTCCTGACACGATAAAACAGACCATCATCAGTTATGGTGGATTTCAGCTGTCCCGCTCTACACAACACGGCTCCCATGCAGAGCAGGTCTGTTGTTGTGACCTCCAGCTAGCTGTCTGTCTTCTCTTGATGCACCTCCAACACTGTTGTGTTAACTTAGTTCTCATTCTCTGTGCTGCACGTGTAGCCTGCACAGGCACAAACTGCACATCTGTCATCATGTGGGATGGAGGCCTTGTAAAATCTTGCTGTTATGGGCTGACTCAACCTCTGCCTGAGGAGGGGACACCTGGTTCATCCTCTGCTGCAGAAGGTCTCATTGTTTCCATGAGGGGCTGTGGAGCGCGTGTACCTCTGTCTGGGTCTGTGTGTGTGTGTGTGTGTGTGTGTGTGTCTGTCTGCGTGCACCTCCCCGTCTGCACACGTGACTCTTGTTTGTTAGTTAGCACAGTGCAGGAGATAGCTGGTATTTAGCCCGGGGAGCAGAGGCGTCACTGCACAGAGCACCGGAGATGAGCAGGCGGTGTCAGATTCAAGGCAGGGAACCCCCGACACCACGGACTCACAGCAGCATCAGCAGAGAAGCCACCTTTTGCTGTGAACGGGCTCCTTTTGACTGTCGTCACCATCTACTGATGTTCTTATTAGTTTTACGAGGTTTTTGAGCCTACTCGGGTGCTGTCCAGGTCCTAACAGAAATACTTTTAAAGAAGGAGTATGTCTGAGCTCATGTAGGCTGACTGAGAAGGCCAAGGGAAAGCCCTTCGTCTTCCTCCCAAGGAATAGTACTGTGCATGGGAAATGCTGAATTTCCTCCATCAGAGAAATCCTATCATCCATCCATCCATCCATCCATCCATCCATCCACCCATCCATCCATCCATCCATCCATCCATCCATCTTTCTATCCATCCACCCATCCATCCATCCATCCATCCATCTTTCTATCCATCCATCCATCCATCCACCCATCCATCCATCCATCCATCCATCTCTCTGTGTGTTTGTTATATCTGTTGTGGGAGTATACAAATGCTGATGCTTCCCTGTCTCAGTCCACAGGCCTGCATCCTCACTTGGCATGGCTCTGACCTATAGCCTGTCTTCATCACATTTATTCACTTTGAAAAGGACTTAATTTTGATCCCAAGTGACTCGCACAGATCA
>OMLC01105070.1:0-13526 GCA_900302585.1 Regalecus glesne
AAAAGATTTCCAACACCATAAAGTGATCATGCACTTATCAAGGCAATGAAAAAGACATGTGCACACACACACACACACACACACACACACACACACACACACACACACACACACACACACACACACACACACTCACACAAGAGCAGAAGTAATGGACAATCAGAATGTTGTTCCTAGAAAAAATCCTTAGTAGGTTTTCCCTGATGGAGACCTGTCCAGGGGGGTTCACTGCCTCTGCCTGCTGAGTGCTGGGATAGGCTCCTGCATGACCTCACAACCCGACTTCAGAGTGGTTGACGATGGATGGATGGAAGTTATCGCTGCTGAATAAATGTTCTGAAAGGCCAAAGGCTGTTTATTTGACAGTGTCAAACCATGTTACTTTTACTCCTGTAAAGCCTTTTAATGAAATGGGTAGATAGAAAAATGTCAATTGTTGTGGCACAGTTGGGCTTTGAGGCAATTCTTCTTAGGAGGCTGTTAGCCAATAGTGAGATATATAAGACAGCAGTCACTGTGGTAAATCTAAAGAGGTTTACTTTTCTATACGTTAGACTTAACTGTTGATTGTCTTACAGTTAGAGGGAGGATACGAATTTCACTTTTTTATAAACAAATGAAACAAGACTAAATCCCTAAGTCTGTACATGCTCAATAACCCAGGTGAGGAAATCCCAGAAAGGTGAATGAGTTCCTCTGGACATGACGTTTCAGTGAGAGAAACGTTTCATCATTCAGTCGAAGATGACGTGTTCAGATGAACTGATTCAGCTTCCATGGGAATGAATAATTGAATCTATTTTACTATCCGGGTCCATCCGACCAAGTCCACTTTGTTCACACTTTGCTGTCAGGTTCAGGACATCAAGATCTGAGTCCTCTTTAAGCGTGAATACAAAGTCCAGAGTAAAATGGTCTCAATGTTTTGATTACTCTAAAGTTGTATTAAGAAGACCAGGTAAAAACACTTCTAAGGGACAAGTACTCAGTGAGGTGTCAGCCTTAAAACAGTTTTGGTCTCACTACTCAGGGGAGGACTGTTTTGCACAGAGACCTCTTGAAATCAACTTCATGTTGACTTCTAATAATAATAATAATAATAATAATGATTCCCTTATCAGTCCCGCAAGGGGAAATTTGGATTTTTCTGCATTTTTGACCCAACCTATTGTATAGGAGCAGTGAGCTGCCAACATGCGGCGCTCGGAGAGCAGTTAGGGGTTCCGTGTCTTGCTCAAAGACACCTCGACATGCTGTATGCAGGACCGGGGATCGAACCTGCAACCTCTACCCACTGAGCTATGCCGCCCCCTTCTCATCTCAACAGTTACTCAACTGCCCCAAGTCATTTTATAAAGGACCCCCTGATTTCTGGAATAGATAAGTGAACATTTCCTCCAGCTCCTTTTTGAACATGTGATATTTAATTTGTATTAATGATCATTAGTGGATTCTGCTTGTTGTGTAAGATTATTTTTCATTTCAATTTGGTTATTGTTTTAAAAAAACTTTTTATTCTTTTTTAACATGTTCAAATTAAATCAAATAAATCATCCATTATTCAAAATCAACCAATGTGATTCCCTTACCTGGATTATTGAGCATGGATCAAGACAACTTTTCTAGCTGTACCGTAGCTTCCAAAGAACCCTGTGGGATGTCCTCTATTGTCGATGGTTGTTCTGAAGGAGGTCAGGAGTGGCAGAGAAGTGGGTCAGAGATGGAGCAGGGGGCAGTATGACCGTGGTGAGGTGTGTGGTAGGACTGATGGATGGGTTCAGGGTAGAGGTGGGGTCACATCAAGGATCTGCTCTGAGCCTTTCTTGTTTACAATGGTGATGGACAGGTTTAGAGACCAGATCAGGCAGGAGTCTCTGTGGACTGTAGTGAGAGTAGGGAGCAGGTTGAGTTGAGTCTGGAGAGGTGGAGGTATGCACTGGAGAGAAGAGGAATGAAAGTCAGTAGGAGCAAGATGGAATACATATGTGTGGATGAGAGGGGAGACAGAGGAATGGTGGAGATGCAAGGAGGAGAGGGGAGGTAGGTGGAGGAGTTTAAATACTTGTAGTCAACTGTTTAAAGTAATGGGGAGTGTGGAACAGAGGTGAAGAAGAGCGTGCAGGCAGGGTGGAGAATGGTGTCAGGAGTTATTAGTGACAGAAAGATACCAGCAAGAGTGAAATGGAAAGTTTACAAGATGGTGGTGAGACCAGCTATGTTGTATGGTGTGGAGACAGTAGCACTGACTAAAAAACAGGAGGTGGAGGTGGAGGAGTTGAAGATGCTCAGATTTACTTTGGGAGTGATGAAGAAGGACAAGATCAGGAACCAGTACATCAGAGGGACAGCTCAGGTTAGATGGTTTGGAGACAAACCAAGAGAGACCAGACTGAGATGGTCTGGACATGTGTGGAGGAGAGATGCTGGTATACTGGGAGAAGGATGCCGAATATGGAGCTGCCAGACAAGAGGAGAAGAGGAAGACCAAAGAGGAGGTTTATGATGTGGTGAGGGAGGACATGCAGGTGGCTGGTGTGACAGAGGAAGATGTAGAGGACAGGAAGAGATGGAGATGATGATCTGCTGTGGTGCCTCCTGATGAGAGCAGCTGAAAGTAGTAGTAATAATCGATGGTTGTTCATAATGGCTTAGTGGCCAGAACTTGCGCGAGTGTGTTGATTCCAGCCATTCTTTATGGAGTTTGCAGGATGTGCACTGGTAGTTCAGTGGTGGAATTCTCATCTGCCAAGCAGGAGATCCAGGTTTGATACCCAGTCAATACACAGTGTATGTAGCTCTCACGTGTATGTTGCTTTAGATGAACATATCCACTAAATGAAATTGAATTGAATATTCTCCCCAATTTCATGTGCAATTCCATCATATGATCATTTTTTCCCCACTATCCAAAGACATGCCATCATTAAAGCCACTAGAGGTAACTGAAGAGATAAGCAGTTTTTACCGCAACACCAACCAAAAAATTCTGTCCCCCCTAACTCTGCTCCCTCTTGCCTCTATTCAGATAAGATAAGATAAGATAAGATATTCCTTTATTAGTCCCACTGGGGGAAATTTCGTTCATAACTAAAAAATTCATAAATTCATAAAATTCATAACTAGATTACATGATATTTTTCTCTGTTGTGATGCTCACCCTGTCAGATTAGATCATCATAGCCCTGCACATTTTTGCTGCGTCTTGGCCGGGAGACTGGCAACACTACAAGCATGACCCCCACCAATTGCTGCATGCTGCCTTTCATGGTATTGCGCAAGTTCATAGGTTATTGAGGAGGAGGGTCAATAAATGTCCATCATGGCTACAGAAACCCTATGTGTGATGCTGGTGGTCTTGTGCTGTGAAAAAAAAGGAAAAGGGAGATGAAAAAAAGATGCGGATGCTGTTGTGGCTAGTGCTACTGTAGGATGCTAGCCTGCTAGCCTAGCATAGTTTATCATCAATATATCAATCCAGGTCCTTGAAGTGCCTCCACTGCCAACGTTTATGTGTTTGACTCTGTCATGGTCCTCCCTTGATGACAATAAGGCAGAGACATCTAACAGGCAGGGATATTGTTACAATGCTCAACAAACCTTTCCTCGGTTTTGTCGTTACACTTGACAGCAGCAACAGCAGCATCCCGCTTTCTCTTTGCTTCGTTTACATGTGGGCACCAGAGGGCTCTCTGTCATCCTATTGGTCAATGTTAGGGAATGGGTCATAGGAGATGTCAGACAAGGCAGGAAAAGACAATACATTCTGACATGTTCGGCTTTTCCGTCGGGGGGTTGTGGGGTATCCCAGACATCACAATGCTGTTCTTTGATTATGCAGCACACATGGGGTAAAAATGCCTGTTCATCATTCCATACGTTCGTAATCTGGTCCGACACCGGAAATTTGTCAGCAATGATGAAAATCGTGTCAATATCAGGCTGAATTCATGTAGTCTGATCCAAGCATAACTTCCCTCACCAAACCAGCTTCATGCATGTGTGTACCCATCGTAACTGGCAGAATTTGTAGTTTTGTTGATAATCTTTGCACAAGAGAATTTGATTTTCAATGAATATCTATAATGCTATCCAGTCTCCCCACCTCTGCGAGAGCCATAGTAAACCAAGCCTCCTCATTTAGGGGGAGATCACACCCACTGTGCACCAAATGAAATTGGGTAGTTGATGCAAGGCTTTTAGAAAACTAAAGAGTGATGTTATGTATTCTCACATAGCCGCCATGCTGTAATCCAAATGAATTCAATGACAGCGTGTTTAAACCACACAACTACCAACATTGGGGATGGGGATCTTTGAAAATCTCACGATTTGAATCGATATTGACTCTTGGGGTCAAATTTCAATTTCAATTCTCCATCAATAATTGATTCTCGATTCAATACATGTAAATATTTGATCCTCAATTGCTGTTTTGAATTACTTTTCCCATTTGACTACAGATGACAGTGGAATAGGTCTGAACCCCCTCCCCACTGCATCAAGTGTAAACATCAAGTGATTTTTCCCCCCTACGCTTCCCAGTTTAGTGATTCAATAATAAAAGGTCCATTTTTACATGTCACAATTAGTCCCCATGGTGGGGGTGGACACAGACCTAGATGGAGCATGGGGAAGTTAGGCCGGATGTCATTCCTGAAGATATGAAACATAAATGTCATGGAGGTTTTTTGATCTCTGGATAAAAGAGAGGAGGCCACGTGATCCTTCATGTTTATGGTATTCCCAAAATACTTCACATTTGCTTTGCAAAATTTGCATGTTGAATGAGCCCCTTCCTCTTAGAGATTATGAAATCCAAAAAATGTGTCCAAATGGTTGTTCTTTGAATATGGGGCAGGTTGAATTTGTTTTTTCCTCCTAAATTGCTCGCATATACACCACTGCTGCTCATGTTTCACTCACCAAGGAGGTCTGTATGTCTGTGTCTGGAAAGCAGTCTGGTGTGGCGACAGCACTACCTGTAGGCTTTAGAGAGATCAGCTATTTATACTTCTCAGGTCAGGGTAGAAAAAAAACCTTGAATCGATTTTTTGGAATTTGTTAATTGATTTTGAATCATTAGCAGAATCAATTTCTATACATTACTCAGCCCCTCCCCCTCACTGTAATGAATGGCATTTAAACAGTTAAATGGGTTTGGATGCTGTGATGCACTAGCAGCTTGAACAGGTTTCCTCCTTCCCTTCCATCCAGTGACTGCTGGGATGGACTCCAGCCCCCTGCCACCCAGTTTTGGATTAAGTGGGTGTAATGGTTGAATGAAAATGTCTGTGTGCTGAAATGACAAACACCTGAAACTCCCTTCCCCTCTTCATACACCACCGGCATACATGCTACCATTCACATAATTGTTGTGCTTGACATATTTGTTTCTGATATTGTGTGACTGTATTGTTCATGATAACATGTGGAGTGTTCATTTAGTGTCCATGGATGTATTATGATGCAGAGTTTGATGTTCTGTATTGCAAACAAATTCCATCGGCCTTGGTCGTGTGGCTAATAAACAAGGTATCAAATCTATAAAATGCATCTTTCATTGCTGAAATGATCAGATTAATGAGGTTTAAGAAAATAATAATCTTAAACGTTATCTTAACCTTTTAAAAAAGATCTTAAAGCATTTCCCGAAGCCTATCATGCTGTTTTAATTTTTTACCTTGCCTTGTTCATTGTGATGGATTACCTATCTCAAGCAAATTTCAAATCTCTGCAAGGACTGAAATGAGTGGGAAATAAATGGCTGCTTATAAAGTCAGAAAAACACATAAAAAACTGAAATACTATGGTAGGCTTTGAATCATCGGGTGCAATGTAAACTATAAGCTAATTGCAATAAACGGGCTACAACCTGCCAAACTGCAAATATCGAGCTAACATAATAAATGTAAAAATGGGTAAAAGTAAATTAAATTATTTTCAATAAAATATTTAGAAAAATATAGAAGAAGTAAGTCAAAGCATGTTGAAAACCAAGGGAGTTGATCATCTGGATCTAGACGGAGGATCAGATCATTACAGTAGTCAAGGTGAATGACCTTACAGCCCCTCACCTGCTTTCTCTTGTACCTGCATATGCCATGCCATGTCCTTATATCTGTGCATCGCAAGGGAATTGATGGAACTAGGCACAGAGAGCGCCATCTGGGTAAGCACAGTACATGAGCCCCCACACACACACTGGCAAACAGGTTCAGTGTGGATCTTGAGCACTAATTGGCCATGTAGACATCTGGTTACATTACGAGAGGCCAAGGTTCCTGGGGCTGACATGAAACTCGTAAAAAAAGAATAAACAAAGCCATTATTTATTTGGTAGCATGATTATTTATTAGCTTATTTCCCTGTAGACGAAATTGATTATTCATAGAGATTGACGTGAGGAGGATAAAGGGCGACATTCAATTTGCTTAAAAAGGATTCGGACACATTGCCCTTCACTAACCATGCATATGTCAGAGCACCATGTTGAAGTAGTTTATATTTTGATTTGGGATATTTTACATTGCAAGCCCTGAAATGTATGATCTGACGTTCCGGTGGGAGGGCAGACATTAAACCCAATGAACAAGCTTTCTGGGATTATAGCTTCTAAAGTAAAGCAGAAGTTTTGTTTAAAGATGAGAAAGCAAATTCAAACATACAATCTGAACATTTAATACTCTACTGCACACATTTAGATGATTAATAATAATAAGAAATCCCATTATATATTGGATAATTTGGGGATATTATATCAATAAAACTTTGAAATAATGCACAGATCCTACAATATTTTCGTTACGTGTCTTTGGACCGCTAAAAAACCCACATGGACGCGCTACAGCCACGGTTTGATTTAGACATTTAGGATTAGAGGTCATCTCCTTCCTAGCTAAGACTTGGACCCCTCGAACAGACATAAAAACAACAGGTCGAGGAGTAAGTGAAGGATTTACATACCTTTAAAAAACTGTAGTAATAAAAATTACAAAAAGAGGGATGTCATAGCTGTGCGGTCGTCTGGGAAGGTTGCAGGTTCGATCCCCAGTCATACAGAGAGCACGTCGATGTTTCTTTGAGCCAGACACTGCGCCACACGTTGTCTTCTCACTGCTCCTTTACCATAGTCTTCACGTTGTGGGGGTGGACACGGACTTAGATGGAGTTTGGGGGACTAAGACTGGAAGCCATTCCTGATGCCCAGAAGTGGGATCAAAGCCGCTGCCACTGACTGCTCAGTTCCCGAAGTAATCGTAAATATAAAGATTTATTTATCATTTTCACGCCTAGAAGTTTCATGAGAACTATTTTAGACCCCCTATAGTGGACCGTACCATATCTTAACCTTGATGTTTGTTGAACGCCTCATCTGCCTGGATCATCACTTCCGTCTCTACAATGGGAGGCGGCAAACGAGTCATAGCGACGTCACAGGTTGCTATAAGCTAATCTTCGAAGTGGTTGAATACATTTTACTTTCTTACCTTTACAGGTACCAAATTACACTGGTCAATTTTATCTGGTTTCTGGTTTGCTGTTTAGCTATTCAATATTTTCTAGTGAACGCCAAAGTTTGCCTGGGTTGGCTAGCTGATAGCGCATCTGTTCACTTCTAATATTTGTTAAGTAGCTAGCTAACTGTGTCGATACCTTAGTATTTTATTACCAGTGTAAAATGTCGTATTTTAATTAACGTTAGCTAACAGGTCAGTTAGACAATGGAGGATTAGTTGTCATAGATAAAGGTTTGACGTCAGTATAGAGTTTATTTCAATTTGATAGTCTTTTTTGCGACTGTGGTGGTTCAGTCTTTTTCTCTTTTAGTCTTTTTTTAATGATAGACACCCTTTTTCCACTAAGGAATATGTGAGTAGTATCTCGTTGATAATTGAACAATATTAAAAAGCCATGTGTGCTGAAGGCTCGGTAATTGCATTTATTCATCGTATCATTATATTGAGCTGATGTTAGACTTCATTCACAGATTCAACATGAGCAAGAGGAGAGGAGATATCAGGTATTTTTGTACTTAAAAGAAAGAACACGTTGAAACTTTTAATTAAGAGTTAGGACTTGACGATAGTGCAGCCTGTATTTTATGTCGCCATGCATTCTTACTTTTGAATAAGATAATACATTTACTTGTTAAATATAGCACTTTTCTAGTCTAGTGACCACTCGAAACGCTTTATAATGTATGGCTAGTAAAGCTGATGGTGAGTTTTACATCTATGTGCTATTGTATTAAGGAATCAGAGAGAGGTCAGAATGACAGTCAGGAGGCAGGAGGAACTCAAGAGGACAGTGAGCAAGTAGCCAGTACCTAAGAGCAGCCGGTAGCAAAGAGGTGAGTTACACAGGAGACTGGATTTGAAGATGTATGGCATCATACCAGATATTTAGACAGGAGTATTTTCAGAAACTAATGGGATGCACAACAATCAAACCCTACTTTAATCAACTAATGTGCTAGGACTTTTATTAATGTGTAGCCTACAGATGTTAGAAGAAATTCTGGTAAAACATTGTGTGGGTCTGGTTTGAATGGAGATGGTCAACTGCTGTTGGTGTTTGTGTTCGGCCGACTTTCAGAATATTTTGTCGGTGACCTCTGATTACTAAATTTTTGTTACATGCCCCATGAGCTGGTGTAATGGATTTGATTTATTATCATTTTAAGATTGCATACATGTTATACAATCATGATACTGTAAGCATTGTAAGACTTCATTAATTGAAACATACCTCTGCACTCACAAAAGAGGTGAATCTGTTCAGCTGGATCAGAGGTTCATTTCAGAAACGTTTCGTCACTCACCAGGTGACTTCTTCAGTCTGAGCTGAAGGCAAACATCCCCCTCCTTATAAACAGTACCGTGATGCCACACAACAATAGGTTGGTTTCACATGCAAGTTGGGTGATCAACTGCACATTCAGTGACAAAGGGCACCATTCACAGAGGATTGGGGAATGTTCGCGATCACGGGATTGTAAGACGCAGATAGGGGAGATTGTAGTCTTAAATTTCTATATATTCTCAAGACCAAACATTGTCAAGGTTTCAGTTTGAGGCTCTCAGACTTCATCCAGATTGATTCATGTGTTCACCTCTGGTGAAAATGAATGGGGTTGATGGTCACTATTTGCCAGCCATTCTGCTTCTCAAATAAACTGAAGCATGGACATGCACCAATACGGGTTATTGGTGCCCAGGCAACTGTCCGTGGCCATGTAATTTACTTGGCCAGTGGGAAAATGGGAAGTCCCATGATTGCAGATCCAGATCCTGATTGGCTAATTGGATGGGGATACTTTTTTCCAAGCTACAGCCACAGCCCCTCAGAAATGTCTGTGCATGTTAATCCACTAAAGAGCCGTCATTTACAGGTCACGGTTGGTCCCCACATTGTGAAGGTGGACCTGGATTAAGGCCAGATGCCCTTCCTGACACCTTGGGATAAGATCGAACCCACAATGCTCGGCTCATCATTTCCTGACATGTATGGTCTACCACGGAGCCAGCATGCTCCCCTCTGCTTCTCAAATATACTGAGTGGCATAATGAGAAACAACATGTGATGAGGTCACCACCTTGGTGCATACTAAATATTCTGATAACAGCAATGGTGTGAATGATGCGTCACCTGCACCAAACCCCAGTTGACACCAGGGGAAAACACAGTTTAGGCTAAGCTGAGAGATGTTAATCATTTTCCTAAAGCAGCTTCAGCAAAGCTCATAATCAACATCAACCAATCTAGAAGTGCAAGAGAGAGAAATCCATTAAAGCAATGAGAGTCAACATTAGCATTAGAGGCAATTAAAGGGAATTATTTTAGTCCTCTATTCATCATATTGGACTGAACCACGGCTGGATCTAAAATCCCAACGTTTGGCAAGTGAATTAGAAGAAGAAGCTTTTGTTCTCTGCATTCACCCCATCCTATTCTATGGGAGCAGTGAGCAGCCACAGTACCCCTGGAGCAATTAGGGGTCCAGTATGTTACTCAGGGACACCTCAACATGCTTTCTGCCAGGGCCGGGTATTGAACCACCAATCCTCTGATTACTAGATGACTTGCCCTACCTCCTGAGCTAAGTCCCCTCATTTAAATCAGGCTTTAGAGGCCTATTTAGATATTGAGGTCCCACAGCCCCCTAAATAAACGTCCATTGTAGTTTACATCATCCTGATGAAGGGGCGGCATAGCTCAGTGGGTAGAGCGGTCGTCTGGCAATCGGAAGGTTGCAGGATCGATCCCTGGTCCTGTATATAGCATGCCGAGGTGTCTTTGAGCAAGACATTGAAACACTAACTGCTCCCCGAGCGCTATATGTTGGCAGCTCACTACTCCTATACAACAGGTTGGGTCAAAAATGCAGAGAAATCCAAATTTCCCTTCGCGGGACTGATAAGGGAATCATTTATTGATTTGATCTTTCCTTAATGGTACCTTGTTTAGCTGCTCCTGGTCATGAAAGCCCTCCAGGACCCTCCGGTATTTCCTCTCCCTGTACTTCCTGCGGAGGAAGGAGGCCCGCTGCTCGGCCGATGTCCCCATGTGAAGTTCTTCCTCCAGAGGAAGATTGGCGGCCCAAAAGGTGTTAGCATTCTTGTTGCTAACCTGCAGGAAGAGCTGTGGGGGTCAGACAGGAGAAGGAGAGTCAAGATTCAAAGCCTATGGGAGAAACCTGCTGGTTGTGGGGAGTCAAAAAAAGATAAAACCAAAGAGACAGATGTCATACTCAGTCTTCCTCCCATTCCTACTCACTTTTGTCTAATGTATTTGTAATAACTGCTGGATAAATCCATCATCAATTGCACAGAATTGTTTTATCTTTGCAAATCACAATGACAATATATCAGTCCTTGGTGACTTCAATATCCATCTAAATAAAAGATCCAGTTCTCCTGGTGAGGCTTTTCAGGAGTTCTCAACACCTCTGGTTGTGCTCAGCATGATCAAGACGACACCCGTCTGACTCCAGTATGTGGTGTAGTTGTTCCTGATCTGACCGTCTCTCCTCACACATCTGCTGTGTCAGAGCACTCCCTTATTAAATTGACAGTGGCACTTTCTTGACCTTGCAGCCATGGCACCAGCGTCGTCAGTGGTAATCATATCAGCCCATCAAGCCTGATAGCACTTGGTGATAGAATGCCAGAGGCCCTGGCTCCTTTGACTATATTGGCCTGCTCCGTCGATAGCTTCAAAACTGACCGGAATACAACTCTTTCCAATCTTCTAATTTCACATCAGAGAATTCCTCTAGACCTTTTGCCAACTATGAAGGGTTTTTTCTGTCTATGGCTGAGATGCTGATCCGTGCTTTTGCTTCATCCAGATTAGATGACTGCAAAACCTTTTTCCGCCATGTCCCATGCCAGCATTCGAAGAGTTCAGTCATCTGTGAGGGACTCAGAGTAGAGCCTCTGCTCCTCTACCTAGAGAGGAGCCAGTGGAGGAGGTTCAGCATTTAGTCAGGAGGTCACCTGGTCTCCTCCCTAGTGAGGTGTTCCAGACACGTCCAGCTGGGAGGAGGCCACGGGGTAGACTGAGGACCAGGTGGAGGGATTATATCTTTATGCAACTATGCCCCTTCTTGTCAGACCTTATAGTTTTATGTGGGCTCTCATGCCCTCTTTCATCCAAGGTCAGTCCTGGTCTTTGTCCCCTGAGCTAAACAGATGTCTGGAGAGCCTTGGCCTATGGTATCCCCTTTCTTCGGGATAGGAATCTGACTCTGCAGACTCTCACGCCTAAAGTAGAAACTCATCTCCTCTCATTAGCTTGCAGTTAGTTGTCTTTCTTCCTTTGGTGGTTTAACTTCCTTCTAAGCTTTGTCTCAACCATCCTCTTTTGGGAGGGACTCAGTCTCAATGTATTTATAGCTGTAGGTCTCAGCAGTAATCTTTGGGTTTTGTCCTGCTGGTGAGAATGTTCCTAAATGTTTGGAATGTATCACACTGTGCTAACCTTCTGTTTGTACCTCTGAGCACATGCCCATGTGGTGAACCTACCCCTCTCCATCTATCTCTCTCTATCTCTCTGTCTCACTTTCCAGGGCACGTTCTCTTCCTACATGAACCGTCTGATGACCAGAGATCATCTCTTTCTCTCTATCGACCACCTGATTACCACGGAGCCTGTCTGTGATGAGTCTTGTTCTCCCTCGGACACAGTCCCTCTCTCCTGAAGGTTTATGCTATTGTTTGCACTACTCTGGCTTGAGATTGCTTTCATACCATGACAACTTCTTGTCTTCTTCCTCTCGCTGTGTGACTGCTGTGTGGAAGTCCGCATGTGCATGTGTGAAGTCTATTCTCTCTGCAGGGTCCCACTGAGCAGAGCTGGTCTGTGCTGTGGGGTCCCACTGTCTCTTCACTACATCTGTGGGGTTCTTGACATTGTCCTGGGTAGACACCGATTCACTGAATTTGCCTTGCACTCTCTTTATGAGTTTATTACCCAGCATGTTTAAATTTGCTATGTTTTAAATTTAACTGCATATATTCTACATGACCTTGTTCTGTGTGTAATCTATGGTGTGCATTATAATTCTGTTGTTTTTGTGTAATTTGTGCGTTTGACATCTATATTGTGTGTCTGTCCATCCTGGAAGAGGGATCTGATCCCTCCTCTGTGGCTCTTCGCGATGTTTCTCTCCTATTTGCTCTTCCTGATGAGGTTTTCCTGTGGAGCTTTTCCTCATTCAGGTTCAGGGTCCATATATTATAATTACTATTTTATATTGAGCTGAATTTAAAACCTTTCAGGACAACCTTGTGAACTTGGACTATACAAATAAACTTAACTTGTTGTATTGTGATCCTGAGGAAGAGGCATAAAACCAGGCAATCACTCAGAATATTTTGAGGTCCATTTTTATGTTATGATTAGTCTCCATATTGTGGGGGTAGACATAGACTCAGATGGAGCATGTGGGATTAAAGTGGGATTTCCTTCCTCACTCCCCATAATGCGCTGACGCTGTGGGCTGAGCTACTGTGATTTGTCTTGCAAACACAAGATGTACATATTTATTCAGTATAAAACACCACGCAGTATCTCAATGGTAGAGTGCAGGCTTAATGAACGATGAGCAAGATGTTCTAGGTTTGAACCCACCACGGGGCATCTGAAAGAACTTCCGCCCTAGATCCCCCAAGCTCCATCTAAATCCATGTCAACCCCCTCAATGAAGGGTCTAATGGTGACATAAAAATTGACCTGTTGGAATATATTATAATTTCCAATAACCTCATATCTGAGGAACATGTCAGGTGATTGACAGTGCATCAATAGTACAATCCTCACCTCAATTAGCTCATTGCTCCATATAGTGCTGTCCAACTTCAAACTCCGCACTTTGGAGATGCTCGGGCCAAGGGAGCGATGTTGCCCTGGCAGACAAAAGAGGACACACACAGGGGCATTACCATATACTCATGTATACACAAAATCAAATACAGAAAACTTGTGTGTGTGTGTGTGTGTGTGTCTATATATATAAAGAGAGA
>OMLC01105083.1:0-10052 GCA_900302585.1 Regalecus glesne
GTACAGGCTGATGTGAAAAGGTTGTCTTTCTATAAGAGATGTTTATTGAGATGAGCTTGGTTTTGTGTTTGTGTGTGTTTCTGAAAGAAACAAAATTCTGTTGTGTGTGTGTATCTGTGTGTGTGTGTATCTGTGTGTGTGTGTGTGTGTGTGGTGTGTGTGTGTGTGTGTGTGTATGCATTTGTGTATTCATGTTTTTGGGTCTATTTGGGTGTGCAAGCTGTACTTGTGTCCCTTCTTCCTCACACTGAATGTCCTCTGCTTTTCTCAATGACGGTAACGGAAAAAGAAACAAAATGAATGAATGAGAGGATAAAAGACGAAAGCTCACAATGCATACATTCTTTGATCTGCATTCCCTATCAATTCACACTCTGTCCTTGAATCCCTCTGGCTTTTTCTCCTGGCTTTCTCAGCTTCTCTGCCTTGGCTTGCAGACTAAAAAAGAAAAAAAAATACTCCAAAGAGGATAAGACCATTTCAAACCATAGGCTATCATGACTACATAAAGGAGATTATTATGAAGGAGATATTTTTTTCTGGCTCTTCCTCTTGTCTATCATGGTGCCTCCGTGTTAAGTCAGCTCATAACTTTAGTTATTGACTCCCATAGCTGCAGTCATTTTCCCAGTTCAGACAACTCATCTTAACCAAAATTATTGTCCATTATACTTGTTTAACTTTGAAGTACTTGGCTGTTCTGTCATCAGTCAATGCTATTTATCCCACACCAGTCACCCATTCCCTGAATAGCTTCTTCACATATAGTTTCCTGGTTTCCCTAGTTCCCCTGTGTCTTAACCAGATTGTCTCGAGTGTCTCATGTACCGCCAAGCAATTCCAGGGTTCATTAGCTTATCTTCTATGGGTTAACTGTGTTTAAGCCAATTGCCTGTTCCTGGCCTTTGTTTCTCTTGGCTGCCCACTGTCAGTTTCCTTAGACTGGACAACCTGGTAGGATAAAAACATTTCTGTTTTTTTGGCACTTATCAATCTGCTGTCTGCTAAGACCATATTCCTATGCATTGACCATTAAACAGGGTGTTGCTCTGAGATTAAAATCCCCATCTGAGGGATGCACTTAGGTTCTTTGCACTTTTCTGTACATTCTCATCTCTATCAGTGTTAACTCTCTTTGCTCTTTCTCCCTACCTCTGTAATTTATAATAAGCATAATATTTCTCTTATCAGTATCACAAGGGGAAATTTGTAACTCTCTGCATTTAACACATCCTATAGTGAGCAGCCACCATGTGGCACTCAGGAGGCAGTTAAGGATTTAGTGTCTTCCTCAAGGAAACCTTGTAATGCTTTCTGTAGGGCTGAGGATCAAACACGCAACCATTTTATTGCCAAATGACTACTCTATCCAAAGAGCTAGTACATACACATACATGTACATATAAAGCATACGTATAAATCAAAGCAAAAAATGAGTACGAAGTATAACAGAATGAAGCATAAAATAGGTAAAGGTGAGAGTTGAATTAATTGATCAGGTATAAAAAGCAATAATTAATAAATAATAATAATAATAATGATAACAATCAATAATTATACCATAAATCACTTAAAGTTACAATCAGTGAGAGGTCAATTTCTGTTCATTATTATTGGTCACCACGTTATATAACGGTGTATATGGACTTTGATGGAGGTAGGGACTTTGAAACCACTTGCCCCTCTTGATGCTCCTGGAGGGTTCAGACCCACAACATCTGGTTTGTCAGTTACCGAAGCATGTGCTCTTTCACTGAGTTACTACCTTTTTAAGGTCAAATCAGCATTTTCAAATGTATTTATTTTAAAACTAATTTATCAAACTCCCACTTGGAAACGATAACCCACAGAATATACAGTTGACATTAAAAACTTCTCACAATTACTTAACATAAGGAGCACCAAAAAAGGTCAAGTTAAGAGTAAAACATTTTGTGTTACCGTGATATTTATGAGTAACATTTATTTGGTCTATTATAAATGATCAAGCAGAGCTTCGCGTTATGTTGTTTTTTTGCTGGGGATCCATCTGAACTCACACCCAAGGCATCATATCCGGTTGGCGCTTGTACTAATGTAATGATATAAGCAGTAGCTGCAAGCTCATGGTGAACACTTATTCAATCTACTGGTGTGTTCTGAATTTTATATCACTCCTTTTGATTTTTTAAAACTTGAACCAAACATCCACTTGGTCTGTAAAAAACACTAGACACTATGAAGTATATCACAAAAAGAGGTGGATCGGTTCAACTGGATCAGAGATTTATTCAAAAACATTTTGTCATTAAAACAGGTGACATCTTCACCTCTTTTTGTGATTCCCTTAGCTGGATTATTGAGCATGCATTACAGGCATTTGGGAGATGCTCTAATCCAGAGCAACGTACAACAAGTGGATAGGGTCAAGGTACAAAGTATACTGGAGCAACACTAGATGCTAGATAACAATCCTAGTGCCATCATAAGACTCTGATGAAACATCAATTAAGAAACATAAACCCAAAATAAACTAACAAGATTGCATGTGCCTAAACACAGTATATCAAAAACAAGAAAAGGAATAGGGCTAAAACTAGGAGTTAGAGCTAGGACTGGATGGGCAGGAGGAAAGGTACAGGCAGAAGCGATGAGTTTTTAATCTGTGCTTGAAGATGGTCAGGATATCTGCGGTTCTGACTGCCATGGGAAGGTCGTTCCACCAGCGAGGAGCCAGAAGAGACAATAGTCGTGACTGGGAGGTGCAGATACGGAGAGGGGGGGGGTGCCGAGCGACTGGAGGTGGCAGAACGGAGAGGTCTGGTAGCTGCATAGGGTCTAATGAGTCTCTGCAGGTATCCAGGTGCTGACCCCTTGACTGCCTGGTATGAAAGTAGCAAAGTCTTACATTTTATGCAAGCCATAACAGGCAGCCAGTGGAGGGCAGTGAGCAGGGGGGTAGACGTGGGAATGTCTGGGGAGGTTGTAGACCAGTCGAGCAGTAGCATTTGGATGAGTTGCAGAGGTTTGATGGCAGAAGCTGGTAAACCAGCCAACAAAGAGTTGCAGGACCATTGCAGGACCAGGACCATCGCCTGAACCAGGAGCTGGGTTTAGTTGATGGTGAGGAAGGGGCGGATTCGTCGGATGTTGTAAAGGAAGAATCTGCACGTTTGACTCACTGCCGCGATGTTCTGGGAGAGGGATAGTCTGTTGTCCATTACCGCTCTGAGATCTTAGCAAAGGTTGATGATGACACTGTGGTGTTCCCTAGGGAAATGGAAAAGTCAGTGAGGTCAGAAGATGGGGCAGGAAGGAAGATCATCTCAGTTTTGGCTGGGTTTAGCTTGAGGTGGTGATTGTCCATCCAGCACTGGATGTCCTGGATGTCCCCACCATGAGCATGTTGAGGGGTCCTTGAGGACGCCTCAACATGCTATATGCAGGACCGGGGATCAATCCTCCAACCTTCTGATTTCCAGACGACTGCTCTACCCACTGAGCTGTGACAGGAATAAAATAGTACTCAGTGGTGGAGTGCACGACATCCACTACAGGTTACCGAGAGAACTCATTTATGATGACTTGTAAGTGTTCACCTTTCAGCTGTGGGCCATAGAAGTCTGCACCGACGTCTTCCTGAACTATGTCGGGGAAAGCCGATATCCTCAGAGGTTTATTGTGTGTTTCTGGTGTGGTGGCTTGACATGCCAAACAGTTTCTTACGATCACCTCAGCTTGTCAACCAAATTTTGAAAATCATACCATCTTCTCAGGAGGGCCTTTGTCTTTGTGATTCCCTAATGTGCCTCGTATGTGAGGTGGAGTACTCTGGGCTCAAGTATGGAGGGAATAATGATCCTGGAGCCCTATAGTTTGATATAATTTTCATATGACACTGTGAGCTCGCTTTTGACATGGTCATATTGTCTCAGCACAGAGTCCTTTGTGACTGTGTGCCAAGCATTGTTGCATATGAGAGCACTGACCTTTTTTAGTGTTTCATCTTTGAGTGTCTCACACTTGATTTAACCCTGAGTGATTGCTTTTGGTGTGTTGTTCTGCTTGACAAAGTTCATGCACTCTTCAGCTTCTTTTATTGCACTGGTGTTCTTGGCAAGTGCCTGTGCTTGAATGGGTGATGGAATATGTAGTCTACTGGAATGTCAGTCCCTTTTCTATATTCTACCTCGAGGTTGAATGGCTGCAGTCTAAGTCCCCATCCCTTGATGCAGGCAGGTGGCTTGGACCTCGGGTTGTTCCAGATACGTTCAAGTGGCTTATGATCTGTAACCATTATTAACTCTGCTGTAGATGGAGAGATGAAAGTGTTTGCAATTCCATATGATTGCAAGGGCTTCACGCTGTTTGAGAGTAGCGCCTCTCGACATTGCTGAGTGCTCTGCTTGTATATGCAATGATGTGTTTCTTTTCTTTGTCCTGTTGCAGCAGTATTACTCCTAGCCCTGCCGGACTAGAGTAGAAAATGAGCTCCCTTTCCCTGTTCGGGTCGAAGTATGCCATTGTGGTCTCACTGATGAGACTCTCTCTCAGAATGCTCAGGCTGCCTCCTGTTCCGCACCCCACTCCCAGGGAGTATTCTTTCTTAGTTGCTGGAACACAGCTATCAGGCTTTTGTCATAATCATAATCTACGGGGCAACATAGCCCTATAGAAGACAATTTCATCGCTGATATTCCTGGACCCTGGCGATGCCCTGAAGTGTCTGATGGGTGGCTATTTGAAACACTTCTGCAGCTGAGAAGATGCCGAAGCTAAGGCACTTATAGCTTCTCAGGTCCAGCTGTGTTTTGCATGTGGTAATGTACCTGCTGTTGGGATGTAGTTTAAGCTGGTGATATCCCGACATCAGATCTAGCTTTAAGAATACTATAGTATTGTGTGACATAGCACTGTTATTGTCACTCCCATCAGGCAATGCACCCCCTTTTGGATGAAACCATCATAGTTTCACCCAAGCAACCACTACCAATGACTGTTGAATAAAAGATGCTGTGGCTAACAGGATCTCTCTCTGTTTCCATCCAAGGCATATCACTCACTACATTGGTATCAGAAGTGGGGTGGAATCCACCGAAGAAATAGAAAACTTCTAAGCAGACCTCGCCATGGATCAGCAGGACCGAGCATTTTGCCTCCCCTGTGGGCCTTTGGTGGGTCGCCAAACGCTGGAGTACTTAATTCTCAGGCCTTGAGAACCGAGCATTAGGCCTTCCCAGCCCACCCTGGGCGAGCACCCCATGAGGCTCCAGAGACCAGAGCCCAGGGTGGACTTTGCCACCTGCCGCCCCTTCGCCCTTGAACTGGTGGCGCCGAGGCCCACTCTAGGCACGTTCCCTTGAGAGCAGATGAGTTATGGGATGCTGCTTGTTGATGCAACAGCAGAGTGAATCTTGACTGTGCCCCCTGGTGGACAGGTGCCACAGCGAATCTTGCTCACAACTCTGAGAGACCAGTGGCATCTGAGGTTCTTTCCCACCAGCGAGAAGAGGATACAGTGAAGAGTTGATATGAGCAAAAAGTGGACCATGCTTATAGTGCCCAGCAGAAGGTGCAGCTGGCCCCAAGAAGCATGCCTGAGAGTGGTAGCAGAACAGCAGGCATCAAGTTAACAAAGTTCAGTGGGACTCAGCCGTTAGAGCCATACCTCGCACATGTCCAGTTGGGGGCTTTGGCACAATGGTTAGAGCACAGAAGATATGGTTGTCCAGCTGGCCTTGGCCCTGGAAGGTGGGGCCCTCCAAGTGCTCCTGGACCTCACTCCAACTACATGATGTTGACGGTGTGCTTTGAGCAGTCCTTTGGGAAGTCTGCATCAGAAGACAATGGAGGAACGGCTCAGTAGCCTGCAGCGTCAAGAAGGGGAGAACCTAGGGACAGTTGGAGTGGAAATACACTTCTTTACACAGTACGCTGAATACAGTAGAGCTGTACATGAGGGGCTGGCGCTGAAGTATTCATCCGAGCCGTCACTCCCAAGCACCTTTATCAACAAAGCTGGATATACGCTCTGCACTCCCTGACATAGGCCTTATCTGAAACAGAGCGGTTAGACGCAGTCCTGGCTCCTTCAGAAATGTCACGTCTCCAGGTATGCCAGGTCATCAATGATAAAGAGGAGAATGAAGAGGGCACAATCTGCCAGATTCAGCCAACAACAGTCCAATCAGTTTGGCGATGCCCCCAACAGAGAATACCTGCGGCCCGCTTGCCTATTGTTTGTTCTCGGTGTAGCCAGAAAGGTCACCCAACATGCCATTGCCCAGTGCCAACACCTCTCCAGGGTCCACCCAAGTCAGAATAGGGAAGCACAAGGAAGCAGGTGCACCAGGCCAGGACGCATCCCAGGCCAGACACTGCAGTGGAACTGCAGCAAAGGAGCAACAGGAAGCGGGTGCGCCAGGCAGGATGTACTCCAGGCCAGCAAGATGCACCACGCCAACGCTGTCAGTATAGTGTGTATAGCTCAGTAAGTGGCCCACCCCAAGCCCTCACTATTCACAGAGATGCACTAGGCCGTGAACAATCTCTTCGAGAAGGGTGGCGCTTGGCTCACTTAGCGCCAGTGTTGTCAACTATGGGAGCTGCTGGATGAGTTCATGGTGATTTTTGCAGCTCGTGACGAGGAGTGCACACGTTTGATCTGGTGCAGCAGTCCATCCCACCGGCATGGCTGCACCCATTTGCTTGCACCCTCCCTGGTATTGGCCAAACACGAGGCTGCGGAACAGAATATTTAAGGAAATGACTGCTACAGGGGTGATTGAACCATCCAGTAGCCCCTGGACTGCCCCTGCTATCCTTGTTAGAAAGAAGGATGCCACCTGGTGCTTCTGTGTCGATTACTGTCAGGTAAAGGCCGTGACTAGCAAGGACTCATACCCCCTGCCGCACATTGATGATGTCCTTGATCACATCACTGGGTCATGGTGTTCAGCTCAGTGGACTTGATGAATGGCTACTGGCAAGTGGAGCTGACACCAGAAGCCCGACTCAAAACTGCCTCAACCATTGGCAAAGGGTTCTGGCAGTTTTGGTTCATGCCCTTTGGATTATGTAATACTCCCGCCACCTTCGAGGGGTTCATGGAGAGAGTGCTAGCCTCCATCCCCAGGAGCAGTTACGTCATCTACCTTGACAACCTATTTGTTGATGCCCCTGACTTTAGAGGGGTGATACTCAACCTCTGCCAGGTCCTCACAGCGATTTGGGTGGCTGGTCAATGCCTCAGCCTTTTCCATCACTACCTCTACAACAGTTAATTCATGCCGCGGACAGATAACAACTCCCTCACATGACTGCTCAGCTTCAAAGAGCCCAGGAGACAGGTGGCAAAATATATTGAGCCCCTACAGAGTTACAACTTTGAGGTGCAACCGTGGGCTGATAGCCTACATGGCAACGCAGATATACTGTCGAGACAGCCCTATGAGGAGACGGAGTGCCGGTACTGTCATCACCTAGAGAAGTGAGTCCAGGTGCCCCTTTCCGCAGTCGCCGCTCACCCGGATGATGCAGTAGGAGACTGGCAGGAGGCAGCAAACTCTGAAGGGCTACAGGAGGTGCAGGCCAATGACCCCATCATGGATAAGGTGTGCCAGTTGATTGACACAGGGAAAGAGCTGGCGTGGCAGGCCATCTTGGCCTTGGTGGTGGAGGCCAAGTCCTACTATTCCTAGTTGGTCACGCTTGCCCAGTGTAATGACCCTCTCTATCGGGTGTGACGAGCCCCTGGTTGAGGAGTGGACACCTGGCAGTTGCTGGTGCCCAGGGTGCAGCGCCAACAGGTGCAGAGGACTGTTGTGGCTCAGTGAAGGCAAGTCACTTTGGCGTGACAAAGACACTGCAACGACTTCGTCAAGGCTTCCACTGGCGATGGCCGATGTTTTGTGGACTTTGTATTTTGAGCGGTTGGGTCACAGTGGACGTGAAACACCGCTGGTGGGGGGTTGGTAGGGTCATGTGACATAGCACTGTTGTCGTCGCTCCCACCATGCAATGCGCTTCCTTTTGGGTGAAACCGTCAATGAGCCTTGTGTTCAGTGGGGTCAGAACCCTCATTGTGCCTGATGAATTTAATATTCATCTTGCAATAAAGACAGTAAAAGGAAGACACAATGACAAAGAAGTGTAGAATCAGATCAACTGGTTCAGAAAATTATATGGACACATTTCATTATTCACCAGGTGACTACTTCAGTCTGATCTGAATATAACCCCCCCATATGAACACTACATTGATATCACACAGCAGTAGGCTCAGTTCACATGCAAGTTGAGTGATCAACTGCACATTTAGTGGCAATGAGCACCATTCACAAAGGATTGGGGAATATTGCAACCACTGTATTTTAAGACGCTGACAGATGTAGTCTAAGGCCACCACCCCTATTAAAAGACAGTCATTCCCTCTTTACATAAATGGCCTCCTTCACCCCTCTTTCAAACCAGTGTTCCTCTCTATTAAGGATGTGAACATCATCATCGTTGAATGAGGGCCACTAACCTGTAAAAGGGTGTAGACCACAGAGTCCTGGCCTGACGTGTTGGCTCTCCTATGCTGTACCATCCTCTTAGCCAGCGTCTGTTTGGTCTCCCCGATGTACAAGTCACTGCAGGCACACCCGTAGAGCAACAGTCGTAGTTCACTAAGTACAGTAAATCAGAATTATTATTAATTCTTAATATAATTAAGCGGTAATAGAATACCACAAGTTACCTTGGAGTACGCTCGCCAACGTTACCACAGATGGATCACCAAATCTGACCTGAAAAAAACATTGGAATGCTAAGAGAATTCAGGACGGTGTGAAAAGGGACAACCCTGACCAGCAAGTTATTTTCCTACACTGCATAATTCACCGGTAAGCACTTTGTAAATCCGTGCTGCAGCTTGACCGCATAGCGAAGCCAGTTGTGAACTCGTCAACTTTATTCAAGCGAGGGGTATTCGCTATCGTCAGTTTATTCAATTTCTAGAAGCAACTGACGCTGATCACAGGGACTTACTTTACCATTCTAATGTCCGCTAATTAAGTTTGGGAAAAGTATGTCAGCATCTGTGGGAGCTCAAACAGGAGATAATTTCATTTTTGAGAATACTCACAAATTTTCCTGAGCTGAATGACACAGACCTCTCCAAGGAACCATCATCTTATCGTGGTGGAGAGGTTTGAGTGTCTGTATGATCCCGAGAGCTATGTTGTCTGGAGCCTTGTGCCTTGTTAGGGTCTCCCATGGCAAATTCGTCTCTGGTGAGGGACAAAACTAAGAATGGTTCAAGAAAACCCCATGAAATAACTAAAAAGAAGTGATGTTACCCTCCCCAGAGGAAGCCTGGGGCCTTCGTCTGGAGCCAGGCCAAGAAGGAGGGCCCGTCAGCGAGCACCTGGTGGCCGAGTTTACCACGGCTCACCCCGAAAAAGCAACGTGGACACTTCTCCATCCTGTAAACCCACCACCTACAGGAAGAACCAGTGGGGTCGGGTGCACTGCCAGACAGGTAGCAGTGAAGGCAAAGGGTCTCAGCGGACAAGAACCAAGCAACAGAAGCTAGCATTAGGGACGTGGAATATCACCTCCTTGGGGGGTAAGGAGCCAGAGCTTGTGCGGGAGGTGGAACAGTACCAACTAAATATCGTGGGGCTCACCTCTACTCACAGCATCGGATTTGGAACCAAGATCTTAGATAGGGGTTGGACTTTATACTACTCAGGAGTTGCCCAAGGTGAGAGATGTCGGGCAGGTGCCACTCTATTGGAATCTAACCCTGTAGATGAAAGAGTCATGTCCCTACGCTTTAGAATTATGGGAGGAAAAACTCTGACTGTTGTCTGTGCCTATGCACCAAACAGTACATCAGAGTATTCAACCTTTTTGGAGACCCTGGATGGAGTCCTGAATGGAGCTCCTGTAGGGGACTCTATCATTTTACTGGGAGACTTCAATGCACATGTGGGTAATGATGGAGACACTTGGAGGGGTGTGATTGGGAAGAACGGCCTCCCTGATTTGAACCCAAGTGGTGCTTTATTGTTGGACTTTTGTGCTAG
>OMLC01105093.1:0-32506 GCA_900302585.1 Regalecus glesne
GATCATTAACAAAACGTGAATGACAGCAACAATGCTCTCTGTGCTGCTTTGACAGGTTTTAAGAGTTCCCGGGTCACGAGGATCACTCCTGGTGAATTTGAAAGTTAAAGCATGGAGATGTGCATCCTGCTCCTCCTACGCTCACCTCAATATGAAACCGGGGAGGGGTTTCCTCTAGGGAGACCCATCACAGTAGAGAGTAGTGTCTGTGCATGTGCATGTTGGGGGGCTCAGACTCCCCCAATAAACCTTTCCTCTTAACAGCAGATGGTGTGGGATGGGCTGGGTGAGGGGCTCCATATATGAAAGGGTCTAATGAAAAATACACACATGTGATTAAAATGCATGCTGTGCTGGGGGTCTCTGAGACGAGCCTGATGTCCAAATGAAGAGTTTTTCAACCATTCTCCCAACAGTCAAAGGCAACAACATGTTTCATTGAGATGATGGTGTTGTTCCAGTTGATATAAGTAGGGGTTGAACCTCATAGGCTTGCAAATTGATCTCCTATCAAAAGGCCTCAATCAGAGGCAGGCCAATGCTTGGATCACAATATGATATATTCTGTATCCGTCTCAGTTCAATGTGGCAAACTCCCAACCATCCAGATTAGGGTTAATAATTGGCTGGGGGTCTGAAATCAGAATGCTAATCCAAGCTGTGTGAGGTTAAAGCCATTTGCCTCATGCAGTGGCTAGGCTAGCACCATCTGCACTGAGCTGATTACAACTAATTAGGCAGAGGCTGGCCTCCTCTCCTGAACTCATCAGAAAGGGCCAGCGACAGACTCGGTGTGCAGGTGTGATAAGGTCATTAGCCACACCATGTCTGCGTTGTTCTTGTGTTTGACGGGGTGGTGATGTGTGTTTGTGTAAGGGGGATGCTGACATGACATCTCTTTGTAGTAAGCAAATCACAAATTACTGTCATTGTCATTGAGATGTGACCGTTAGTGGGTGATGACCCCACCAGGGGACCCCTGATGGTAGAGGTTCTCCCAGTAGCAATAAGAAGGCCTTCTATGTTGGGACTGTGAGAATTTCCTAAATGAACTGCATCTTAAATCTTGTGCATGGAGGGGGGCTGACATTACACATCGTGGGCCCCCCAGAATGTTTTATAATTCTCCTCCATCCCTGACCCTGAACCAAGTGAAGACGACAGTCAGGGTGAAGAAGAACAAAGAACAGGGAACAAAACAAAAGAAGACACTTAATTATCTGTAATTGTTCATGCATATAATGAAATGTGTTCTCTGAATTTCACTCATCCTGTTGTATTGGAGCACTGAGCAGTTGCAGTGCCTGGGGACTAACTCCACTTATTTTTCCTGATGCCTTGCTTAGAGGCACAGGCAGGATTATTAACCTGAACGTGCATGTCTTTTTGATAATGGGAGGAAACAGCAGCATCTGGAGGAAACCAACCCAGACATGGGGAGAACATGCAAACTCCCCAGGGAGAGGACCTGTGACAGCTTGGGATTCCAACTCAGGACCTTCTTCCTGTGAGGTAACCGTGCCAACCCCCGGGCCACCATGCAACCCCAAAACTCTCAGGCCAACTTAGTAATACCCTAGGGGAGACACTGTGAAACAACCCTTCTCTCCCAGGTCGCTGACCTTTGTTATCTCAGCCCATGTCTGCTTCTTGGCCTCAGCAGAAACAAGGTGGTTAAGCTTCTTGAGGATCATGTGTCTGTTCCTCTTCGTCTCCTCGAGGAGAATCCTGGTGAAGGAGAAGCCTGGTCAGGCCTTCTCATGCTCCCACCTTCTTCGGTGAAATAATCAATGACCAAGAGACGAGCTATGACTTTAAGAGCTGTAGGCCTTACTGGCTGAGACTGTCAGGAGAGCAACCGTTTCTTCAACAAATCACAGATATTGGCAATATGTAAACTGACACGTCATGCCAATAAAGCCTTTTTTTGAATTATATATGTGGGGGAGAGGCCAGAGAGCCACCTCTGAGAGAGACCAACATCAGGTCACGCCTGGCGTTTCCCCAGAGGCCATGTGACAAGATGAGAATCCTTCTGAAAGAGTAATGTTGAGCTCTTGGCTTGAAAGCAAAGCACAATGTTTGGCACAAACTAAAAGGCCCAGCTTGGGTCATACCACCCAGTTAAGTTTGGTGGCCGCCATATCATGCTTTGGGGTTTGTTTTTATTTTTAGAAGAGAAGTTCAGTCAAGACATAAACAGTCACCCAAAGCACGCTGCACAAATGACAAAGGGGTTTCAGTTCTGGAATGGTTTAGCCAAACCCCAGAGTTAGAGCCCATTACAAACCTGTGCCATGACTCAGTGTCCACTGATGCTTTCCATTGAATTTGGCTGAGTAAGAATTTATTCACATCATGGAATGGCCACAATTTTTTTTTAAACTCTATGAGCCAGAGGCTGTGGGTTTGAACCCACCATGGGGTGTCAAGAAGGACATCTGGCCTTAATCCCCCAAGCTTGTTCTAAATCCATGTCCAGCCCCATAACATGGGGACTTATCATGACCTTTCTCTCTCTAATTGAGGAAAGCTCATCCTGAGATGACTCAGAGCTGTCAGTGATGACAGAAGGCTACAAACTGTTGGATCTGGAGGGTGAAAACTATTAAAGGTGAGAAATGCAAGTCTTTCAGCTTTGAATGATGAATGTACTTGAGAAAAACCTTCTCGTTGATAAACATTATAAATGTATGTGACAGTTTTCTCCTGCCTCAGTGAAGCATCCTTTCAAGTGTTGTTTCACATCAGTCGTTCACTTCTTGTTTCATTGCATAAGAATGTGGAATTTAAGCTAGAGTAGAATATGAAGAAGTTGGGCTTTGAAAGAGCCTGAGCCAGACGTGGCTGACAGCTGGTACTGCCTCCTGATGGTTATTGTTAGGTACTTCGTCTACTCGATGAGAGGAGGCTCACAAACGTAGTAGTGGAGATTAGATTTTTTTTTTAAATCAGCCCATTCTCTCTCAATCAAAATACATGCATACAGGCAGACATGAGTATTGGTTACCCTAAATACAGTTCTCCTTTCACTATCTTGTTGGAAAAAAAACAACGAGTGACCTCAAATTCTTGAGGGAATTTATGTTTTGGGGGAAATTACCTAATTTTGAACTTTCCAGTATATTGTTTAGGGAAGAATAACTCTATAGCTACACGCATCAATAGAAGATTACATAAACAATGAAATAACTGCATCTAGTATATTTTATTCTATCATTATATACAACACAACACCATGGCAACGTATCATCCATCATCCATCTTTTATTTTGGTGTCCTGCCATTCCTTTTGACTGTTCATCTTGAATATAATGCTAATATGCAGTTTTCAAATGCATGTGTCCTCTGTACTATACTGGTTTATATTATGCATGGCTCCCTCAAGCATGCAAGTAACCTGCCAACATTTATTTGAATATATCTGACACATTCTCTGCAGCAGTTAATTTTAATGTCTCATACTTTCAGCCGTGTATAGTCAATCCTCATCTACATGTAGGGAGATTGTTGTGTTCTCATTCTATACAACGTTCCCTGGTAGAGGCATTTAAAAAAAAAGATCAACAGTTTGTCTCGTTTCCTAGGAGACGTTCTCTCATTGAACAAATTCAACGTTGCTGTGATATATTTTCTGCCAGTAAGCGGCAGCAACACTAATCAGCTGTACGTAGCCTGTCTAAAATTGTACACGAAGAAGAAAGGGAAACAGCATCATGGGATATTAAAGTTATCCGGCGGCGCGCTGCCGCCATGTCTCCAAGAGAGAAGCAGTTCATATTGCACGTCTCTTTTGTATTCTTTGCCATAGTCATATTTTGTCTTGCTCTTTATTATATCCCGACCTTTCTTTACGCTGCTTTAATTCTAACAGTTTGTTGGTTGGCGTGTTATTGTCATAACGAAGATTCCCTTTACACCAGGCTAGGCCTAAATCCGCGGAGTGGACTGACGATCCCTCCCGTGTTCCGCCGTTGGTTGACAGGAAGGACCGCGGCCGGTCTACCGTCGCTCACTACAGGGCGGCCGAGAAGCCGCGCCGTCAAAGCCGATGACAGAGAGTCGGATTTGTATTCCCGCCAAAGACTGTTAAACACTAGCATTTACCGGAGAGAGTCACCGGGACAGGAATCGTTTGTCCTCAGCCCGCGGAATATACTCATGGGGAGCTACATCGGGAAACCTGAGAGCCCGGCTGCCGCTGTCGGGAGGCCGAATATGGGCAGAGTTCCCGCGGCGAACCCGAACCGTCCGGGGTACCTCCGGGAAAGACTCTCTCGACCCAACCAGGCGGTGTATACCCCGAACAGAAGACTGTCATTCTCAGCGTAGGTTACATTTTAGATTAGCCACATTGACATGCATTCGGTTGCTCTAAATATGTGAAATATTTGGAAGCGTTATACTTTTATCAACGCGAACTATTTAACCGTTAACTGATTTGACAGCTACCGTGATCAGCCTCATGTTTATTTTTGAATTTCTTATACTCTCCGGTATATTTTTCTTGGTACCCATTGGAATTATGAGTGTTTAGCTCTGAAATGTGTCTCATCATTTCATGTAAGATTAGATGCATTAAAAATAAGGGAAATTCAAATCACAAATCGGGAGTAGCAGCTTCGATCATACATGGTTGCTAATATCCACTTTGAAAGTAGAGGCAAAAAGTCGTTACAAAACTCTTATCCAATGTCAGCTTTGTGACTTATTGTGCATATAAGTAATTGTGCATGTTACAGTGCAAATGAAGATATAATATGACTGCCCTGATGAGTTTCCTTATTCTTACAAAGTTGCAAGCAATGCAGGGGCAGCATGGCTCAGGAGGAGGAGCCGGTCTTGTAATCGGAAGATTGGTGGTTCAACCCCAGCTCCTTCAGACGTGTCCTTGAGCAAAACACTCAACCTCTGACTGCTCCCCAGATGCTTCAGCTGCGCACTGTTCTTATATGATAGGATGGGTTGAATGGAGAGGACAAATTTTATTGTGAAAATACAATGACCAGTTAAGGTGGCTTTTCTTCCTCCTTACCTTAGTAATAATAATTATTGTTATTGTCCTTACAAGTCAACCTTGAATTCGTCCAACTTACTGAGTTTTTCTCTTCATAGACCTTTTAGATTTCCAATTGAATAATATGAGCAGTGGTCAATTAAGTTATCCATTGACACATTTACTTAATTTTATGAAAGAACGAAAAAAACGTTACTTTTGAGGATATGCATTACTTTTATCATGTTCTTTCAAACGAGCAGTGCTGGATTACGTGAGTGAAGTATTGTTGCTGTATTTATTTCATATTTGGAAGTTGTGAGGAGCGTATGTGACTAATATCACTCAAAAACGGCCAAACTCCTGTTTTATTAAGGTAACTCTCATTGGATCATTAGTCATTTTTTGTGTCTGTAAAATTCCATTTTGTCATATTTAGCACTTTACTTCACATTATCAAATCGTCAAAAGGAAAATGGCTTGTGAAAATCTTATTTTGTTTTTAATTTTTTTCTTCCACAGGGAGTCCCTAGGTGCTACGGAAAGATTCACTATTACTCCTCAACGTCACTACCCACTGCAGCAGTTGGGCACCCCGAAAGTGGGTGTCTTGCCACCAGCCCAGTGGGACAGCTTCAGAAAGAAAAACATTTTCAGGCCTCACAACTCCAGAGCTCAACAAAGTCTGGTCACAATTAAGATTGCCAGGCCGGATCACAGTACCCCAAGATCTCCATTGTAATTAAAGTTGTTCTGTTCTTCTATGATCATATTTTTATTGTCATTGAAATATTTTTGAGGCATCATATTATAATTTGATGGCATTTATATTGGTCTAGCTAGAAAATGACTAGCTTAGTGGGCATTACCAGGTAGTTAGACAAGTAACAAACGTAGGTTCCTTCCCTTAAGATGGTCTCTATTTAATGGGATTGTTTCTTTACTATGACCCGAGTCTGACTATGGTAAATGGACTTGTTCTTATATAGCACTTTTCTAGTCTAGTGACCATTCAATTTGCAATGATCTGAGTTATGCTGACCGTCTTTCAGGGTGGAGCGCTTGAGTTCTCCTGGAGGGTTAGCCTCACCAAGCCTGGAGACCCCTGCTGATCCCTGCTCTAGGGACACCATTCTCAAGGTGCTCAAGGAGAGCCGCAAGAGAGAGGTAGAAGCAGATGATGACAGAAGCTTTGCAGCTGAGCAGAAAAGAAAAAGAAGGTAAGTTGGGTGGAGCTCACATCAATTCAAGACACCTAAGTCTTCAAATAGTGTCTTTTGTACATATTTGGAGGGAATTCAGTTATTTGAAGGATCTAGTATTTCTGAACTATTTTCCTTTTGATCTCATAAGGCGTAGTGACAGTGGTGAGAGTGCCCATTCTGCTTTTGAGCCCCTTTTACCCAATGGAGTGCCATCACAACTTGTGCCTATGTGAGTTGTACAACATTTTTGAGGCTATCTTTATGCCTTTTGAGATCTATTAAATTGTTTTTGAAATATTCTTGTGAACTATGAACTGGTCTTAACATCATGTAGATGTATGTTGGGTTCAGATCTCAATGGATATAATTTGCATATCTATCCCCCAGGCCAGGGACCTTGAAACGAGGAGTGACCTCAGTGGCTGAAGAAACCACCATTAAGAGGTCTCGGACATCCTCCATCAGCTCTGGGAGCTTTGGCCAGGTCCCCAGTGGTACCCCAGGCTCCGCGCGGAACCCTATCAGCAGTTCCTATAGTTCTTCCCGAGGCATTGGCCAGGTAGGACATTGTTGAATAGTAATTGTCGATAAAGCGTTGGTGAACATAAAAAAATTTGAGATGATGGATACATTAAACCTTGTACTACACTATTTTGGCTTTTTTATTTGCATTTTGTAAATTGTTTTTGCTGTGTTAATGCAGCATTAATTTTTTACAATGGTTTGAATCCTCCCTACACAATTTTAGGAGTTCAACTTCAGCTCCTATAAGAAGTCTATAATAGTCTGTTAAGTGAAAATAAAGATTCGAGTCTATATGCATAGAAATGGCATTTCCATCTATACCACCATTTAAAGCAATTAAAACCCTAATTTTTGATCCCATCGCCATTACAGCATAAAAATTATGGTTCTATTGTCTTGATGCATGCTCAATAATCCAGGTATGGAAATCAGGCTTCCAGTCTAAAGCCCTAGTTTCAAAAAAAAATCTTTTACAATTTTCCACTAGATGGGGCATTTTCTCATGTTTGCCATGTAGATCCTACAATCCTGTATTCCACTTAGGGCATTGATTCTGTATTATTAAGGTGTATTATGGATATACCCAGGGGTGCACATAACTTTTTCAGTGAGTTACTTGGGTGAGTACCAGGAGATGCTGTTTGGTATGTAGATGGAAAATACACACTGCTGAAAATGAGCATGTGATGTCATCTGGATGAATAAAGGCCAAAAAAAGGAAACTTAAATTTAGGAAAATAACCCTTTTCCTAGAGGAGAGCTATTGATTTAGCACCATTTTGTTAATTTATTTAGGAAAAAACCCTTACCTAATATTTTCAATCAAAATGAGTAAAAGAAAATTGAGGAAAGCCTTGTTTAAAATACTACGTTTTTATTTTCCCATTTGCCCTCGAAGAAAACGAAAGCCTCAGAACACAGCTCCCCTCTCTCCAGCCCTGGATCATCTCGCTCTCAGACCCCAGAGAGAGCCTCCAAAAAAACTAGGTATTCTTTCTGCATCTTTACTGTGTGCTAGGTTTTAATGATTGCATACTTATGTGTGAAATGGTGTTGCATTGTGTGAACTTTATAATTTTTGTTATCAGAGAAGATGATGCCCAGTCTCCTAGTTCTGCTTCTTCAGCAAGGTCTGATAAGACGTCCATGGAGCCTGCTCCTGTAAATTGTAAGTCCCATGGCCTTATCTTTTATCTTCTGTTGGTCTTGTCATGAGAGGGGCCTAAATCTAGAAAAAAAGGATTAAATTGACTGCTGATAAATATAAAAAAATCTGTCAAGTTTTTTATCCTTAATATTGAAACAAAATCATACTTGAGCATTGAGAATAGTATTTTTTATAGTCCTTTTTTCCCTATTTGCAGTTTTCATCAAATTCTAAGGATTCTGCACTGCACCAACATAATGGGATCTATTTAAATTGGTCTCATCTTACATTCTTTCCTCAAATATGTATCTTCACTAGCCAGCACTAGAAAATAGTATCTAATAGTAATAAGTAAATAGTATTTAAGGGGTAGGACAATACATTGAATATACTTGATGCGTGGCTGCTTGTTCTATATGAGATATACTAAATGACTATATCACAGACATTGAATACAATTGTAAAATGCAAAATATTTTTTTGAGATTTGCCTTGTTGTGCTTCTCTCGCTCTGGGCTATGGCTCTCTTCCGGTCATAGACATATAAAAAAAATCATGTTTCACTCACTCAGTCATTCATCCATCCAAACCACTCTCCAGGGTGAGTGTGTGTGTGTGAGGTGTGTATTTTCTTATCTGGAAGGTAAACGGAAAAGAGTATAGAAGATAGAAAAAAGTGAACCACAAAAGTGAGACGTTGGTAGTGATGTGCAGATTGCAGTTACATCCATGGTCAGTTGCCTACTGGTTAATCTACAGATTGAGTGGGCCAAATCATAAAAGTGAACATTCTGATTAATTGCAGATGAGATGCAGGAGGGTGAAATAATACATAATTGAAGAAAATATTAATTACATTCTCTAAAATCTGAACATCTGCCAGTGGTTTGGGTGTCGAAAGAAAGGTGTTGAACAAACCACAGTGTTCTTGTTAATGGAAAAAACTGTTCTGTTCTCCATGTAAATGTACAGTGTGTGTGAACACCCACCTTGTGAAATGCTGATCAAACTGTACATTGCACATAGACGTCATAGGATTTAGCTGTGCAGAACTTGCAATTTAAATGTGTAGCGCGAGTCAGGGCTACATGCAAGATTACCTCCTTTCAACCTGGCTTTATAAACCCTACAGGCCTTATATTGTGTTTTTCCAGCCAAAGTGATACCTGACTCCAAGGTCCCGCTTGCTATTTCATCAGACTCAGCTGGCAGCAGTGGTGGAAAACGTAAGCGTAAGATCCAGTTGGTGACCAGTGACCGGACTGACCAAATTGTTCTGGTAAGGAGTACTTCATTGTTAAAAAACAAGAAATTGCTTTTTTTTTCAGTCATCTGTCATGATGGTTTTAATTGACCTAGCACCTTTCTACCTGTAGCCCCCACCTCTCGAACTGGGCTACACTATCACTGCAGAAGACATTGATCATGAGAGGGAAGCTGCTCTGAGCAAAATCCAGAAGATGTTTGAGGAACCTAGTGAGTATGAGCATGACTTTGCAGTTTTATAAATCATTGACTTTGCACAGTTTTGATATGTTATTAAATCTGTTTATTCATCTTTAAATTACTTCCTATAATAATAATAATGATTCCCTTATCAGTCCCGCAAGGGGAGATTTGGATTTCTCTGCATTTTTGACCCAACCTATTGTATAGGAGCAGTGAGCTGCCAACATATGGCGCTCGGGGAGCAGTTAGGGGTTAAGTGTCTTGCTCAAGGACACCTCGACATGCTGTATGCAGGACCGGGGATCGATCCTGTAACCTTCCGATTGCCAGACAACTGCTCTACCCACTGAGCTATGTCGCCCCAACAACCCCATCTTTCAGGGCCTAGGGTTTGTGTTGTACATGTATAGCTGCCACCGCCCCCCTCTGCAGCATGTTTGATCAGATTAACAGTAAATCAAGAGGCGGACAGTCACCCCAAGTGAAACAATGAGACCCACGAATGATCAATGTCTTAACAGACACTGACATGTGTTCAACAAGACAACTGAATGGCAGTTACATGGATAATGGAGAAGATGATGGAATAAAAGGGGGAGAGAGGACTATGGAAGATGTAATCCAGTGTTCCAGGGAGAGTGTGAGGCAGATGCTAGTCTGTATGTGACATGTCCACCTGTGAGTGTCTAAGATTAAAGCCAATAATTAGTTGTCTGACTTGTCACTGGGTGCCAGCAGTCATACCAACACATAGCCTGGTCCTGCTGAATGACAGAAGCAAAGTAGATGTGGGCTTGCTGCTGGAAATGGTGTTGGTGAGCCAGTCGGTGGCAATCTTCCCTCTGGCCCCAATGAGAGCAGCTCGATTTACATCACCATTCGGTCCCATGTTGTGGGGGTGGACACAGAATTAGATGGATGCCCTTCTCGACACCCTGTGGTGGGCTTGAACCCACTACCTCTGGCTCATCAGTTCCCCCAAAAAAACAGAAATCCAGATGCCCCAGTGCAGCGACGGAGACACTGCTATAGCAGATGCCGTCCTTTGAATAAGTAGTTAAACCAAAGTCCCTCCTCTCTGTGGTCATTAAAGATTCCTTGAAAATTATCACTGAGAGCAGGGGGTCCCCCGGTGCCCTGGTAAAATTCCTAATTCGGCTCCATCTGGTCACCAAATCATCCCATATCTGTATTTGGCTCAATAATTCCTGCCTTTCCACCCCATGCTGATGTGATGAGCTTTCCGGTGCTAAATGAGCATTGTGCATCACACAGGTGGGTACTGCACATCGGTGGTGGTTGAGGCGAGTTTACCTCCTACAATGTGAAGTGGTTTGGGTGTCCAGATGAAGCGCTATATGAATGCAATCCATTATTATTTTACTGTTGTAGTGCCTCCGTGCAGCAGACAGGCTCTGTAGCTACCCATGGCACCTACAGTTGTACAGACCAAGCTAAAAACCAGGGCCCAGACCCCAAAGCCCCCCAACACCAAGCCCACAGATCAACAGCACTGCAAGTTTCATACAGCCCCTATCCGCCCCTTCAGTGCCAGTCTCTAGTTTAGCAACCTACAAAAACATACCTGATCACTTCCAGTGATGCAGACAGTTGTAGTGACCTTCCAGGCAGAGAGAAGGACCTTCGTTGCAGCCAAATGTCACATTGAACAGTTGGGGCTGCTGAAATCATTTGCAGCCTTGTATGATTTCAGTATGAAGGACTGTTGCAGTATTAAGCCACAGAAAAGCCTGAGCTAAACAAGCACCACAGTCACCCAGAGGAATTTGCAAAAATAGCCAACTTTATGTTCTCATAGTACTAACACAGCTTTACAAATAGGATATGCATACAGCCTCCCTTTGCTCACAACATTCTCATCTAAACTCAGAGCCCTAAATCTGTGAAGCTCAGACTCATCCTTAGAGAAAGAAGGGGGAAAACCAGAGATGCTGACAAACCCAAACCAAGTCTAAAAAAGAAGCAAATGTCCCTACTCCTGACAGTCAAATTCATGTTGCGGGCCGCAGAAAGCAGATGGTGCTTTCTGAAACCAACATACTCTGTAAAGTCAGGTGCTCTCATCGAAATATATTACATATTAACAAGTAGAAGCAGTAGAGTGTGTGTGTGAAGAGATACAGCGGATTTAACAAAACCATTCCGTCTTCATGCATGTGTAAACAAAATACATCAGGACCATACACAAACCATCCGTTAGCAAGGAAAACAAGAGAAACAGCATATTACACAGTTAAATTTGTATAAAATGCATCTGTATGCAAAAACAAAACAAAACCTGGGGTCAGTGTGTTTGAGGGGCAATGTACACGTTGGCAACAATTTGGTCATCCTACAACCGAGTGCTCGGGATGAAAAGCCCCTTCATTTCTCAGTCCAACACGCGTGCACACACGCTTGAAGAAAACAGAAGCTATTGACAAAAAAGGCTCCAAGTTTTGTGCCGACATCTCCCTTCTTCCCCACTGTACACGTTGGTCCCAACCGGCAATTTAGTCGCACATTTCCTCAGGCAGCTCGTGGGGGTTCAGGATGCCAGGTACAGACATCTGGATCTTGTGTTTCTCCTCCTGGGCTTGGCGGAGAGAGGCCTCCCTCTCCTCCAGGAAAAGGTCGGAGGTGTCTTCTCCGGCAAACTCCTGTGTGGACACGGGCAGAAGCACAGGGACACGTCAACGGGGCAACCATAGAGTAGATTGTCCATATTTAACCAAATCCTCCTTCTCTGGATTCTGCATAAATTTCTCTCTGATTTGGGTTTACTTGTTATCCACCATAAAAATGTTTTAATGACACTTGGCCACTCACCTTGATTTGAACTAGGAAGTCTCTTAGATGCTCCTTGAAGGCAGGAATGTCCTGATTTAAACTGAATAGGCCCGTAACAAAGACTTTTACCTGGGCACTGGAGAGAAAGAGAGAGAAAGAATAAAGACTAACTGGTGTATTGTGGGTACTGGCAACTTAGTTGGAGGAGGACAAAAAATAGAGCAGAAATCCCAGTTAGGGTGTGAAAGTTAGATATTTCCACGGGAACTCATCAGCACGGGGTTTACATTCACAGAAGACAATACACCTTTAATGGACTGTAGTGTGCGATTAAAATTATACAGAAAAACATCAAAAACATACATGCACTACTTCAATAAGACTGTAGCCTACAGATGGGCCCATTTTTATGTGTTCCCATTAATCCCCATGTTGTGGGGGTGGACACAGACTTGGATGGAGTGTGGGGGATTAAAGGCTGGATTGCCCTTCCTGATGCCCTGCGGTAGGATCCAACCTGTAATATCTGGCTCATCAGTTCCCAAGCCGGATGTTGCAGGTCTATCCCCAAGCTCCATCTAAGCCCGTGTTCACTTCCACAAGGACACTAATCGTGACACACACATAAAAACAGATCATTCTCTGCAACCTACAGAGGATTTTAGTTTTTGCTTTGGGCAGTCTGATTTGTGTTCTGTCAGATCTGCGACCTGTGCTCTTAGTGATATTAAATGCAAAAGAAAACCCCTGCTGGGTCAATTTTAATATCGAGAGCCTATAGGGAAAGTTTCAGACATGTCTGACGAGTTATAAGAAAGGTGAGTAATTTTGTCCTTCTATTCTACCAGCACCTAGGCTAAGTGATGCTATCTACTGAATGCTACCACATCAGCTCAATACTGGAAGGGAACTCCAGAACTGTCAACATTAAATGCAAATTAGACAAAGCACAGGAGCTGAAATCAGCATCTACAAACAAGATGGCAGAATGTGACAACTATAAAATCAGACCAACTGTATCCTTTAAACAGGAAACTGGTGTGGAAAACGTGTTGTCATGTAGCAGTGATGTGACTGGAGGGCTGGAGTCTCCTTACTCTTGTAGATGTGGGAAGGCCGTTTTCAGCAGGTTGGCTACGTACTCCTGGACATACACCTGGTTTGTGGTGGGGGTAGCAGGGCTGAGGTTGGAGTTTATCTTCCCTTCCTCCACCAGGCTGAACATGTAGGCCAGGATCGAGGCGTGCATGGTTAAACCTGACAGCACAGGATGAGGAGGGCTCAATTAAACTTTTCTTATGCCGCATTTTCATGCAGAGAAATGCAATTCCAACAAGTTATTTCTAATATAATTAATTCTTGGTAAGGTTTTTTAATTATGATAGGAAATTATTTAATTCTCAGAAAAAAATGACTTTGTCCATTCAGTTTATCAGAGAAAATTGTTTTCAATATTCTTTTATATCACAAGCCAGTGGTGCACCCTAATTTTACCTGCAGTGTGTGAAGTGTCAGTGACCACAGAGAAGATGTGTTGCAGGATGTCACAGAAGAAGGTCTGGTAGAAACTCTGTGCTGCTGTCTCCTCTTGAGCCACATTCTGCAGAAGGGTGTACAGGATCTGCAGGCCTGCAAGACACATGAGGAAAGTGAAGGGAAAAGCTTTCTTTCCATTAAGTTATCGTCCATCTGGTATCTTTTCCATGTTAATCCAAATCAAGGTTTGGGGGACTGGAGGGTGGAGTCTGTCTTAGGGGCATTAGGGTGGAAGGTAGGTAAATACCCAACCAATGGACAATTTAGTCTCCAATTAACCTAACACGAATTATTTTGGACCATGGAAGAAACCTGGGTTATGTAATTGGGATGTTTCCAACTAGCGTCTGTCTGGGATACTAGTTGGGAACTGGGTCAAACTTGGGACATGGACCCAGACAGAGCATGGGGAGCCAATAGCAGACGTCCCACACCGGGATCGAACTCGTGATTCCAAATAAAGTATTCATCAATCTATTTATCCATCTATCCACCCATCTATCTTGAAAGAACTGGTCGATGTTTTGAGGGGTTTTTTTTGGGGGGGGGGAGTAACAGACTTGAACACTTAGCCATTGTACCTTTTTATTTATTTATCATCACAAAGAAGTTTACACATGGGATGGAAAAGCTGATGTGTCAATCAAGAGCAAATGAAACTGATTTTTTCGTTAAAAAGTTCTATGCGTAGAAGATCAGTATGAGAACACACCTGAATTGTATTTTATTCACATGAACTTAGAAAAGTTCAAACTCTCCATGTTCCGAAGCCCCGAGTTTGACAAGCCAATAAACAAAAAAGCAGAGACATAAAGCCAGAACAGTACCTGTGTCAGCCACATTCCTCATGGTGTGTTTGAAGGCCCAGATGATAGAATCGAGGACCAGCTTGAACTGGGCAGGACTGATGGAGAGGAAGGCTGGGAAGCACTGGGAGTTTACAGCTTGGAGGAGGTAGAAAAAGTGGGTCCTGTGTTCAGGGAACTCCTCAAAGTCCTGATGAAAAAAAGAGAAGCAAGGAGAGTGAGTACATGTTACGGGATAATTGTGACATTACCAGACAGGAATTTTCATCCAGAACCATTTATAGTTCCATTCATATGTAGATGGGAGACAACCAATAAAGTTTAAGAATGTCCAAGATGCTGAGAAACTAATTTTAGTGTCTTCAGTAGCCTGTGAAAGACATTGACCAATTAATAACAAAAAGAAATGAGACTGGCATCTCTATAAGAATTCTAGAGTTGGATCCCTATTTTCCAGATATTCTACAGAGGTACAAACACAGCATACCTTGTTGATCATGTTCAACGTGCACTCAAACACTGCATCGAAGATCTTGGGTATTTCACCAGTGATGTGAGACCCCAGTTTATTGACGATGGTCGCCATAGTGCTAAGGACCTCGGGCTCCCTGGCAGCAGGCACGTTCCTTTGGTAGTCAATGAGCACAGCTTCCAGCAAGGGGGGTACAAAATTCTCTCCAACCTGGAACACAAACAAGTCGGTTTTATTTGCATAGGCCACTATCACAAATGTGCCCCAGTGGGCTTAACAGTAACACAACATCCTACCCTTAGACTCTCACATCAGATAAGGAACAACTCCCTTAAAATATATTTAAGAGGGAGAATAAATAAATAGGAAGAAACCTCTGGGAGAGGAACAGAGGTGGGATCTCTCCAAAGACTGACAGGAATTCAATTCTCTCCAAGACATTTAAGAATTATGATGGCAAACAAAAGTTTGTTTCAACAAACATTTAGTAGCAGCATCTTTCAGCGAACATAATACTTGCATAAATTCAGAAGGGAAAGGGACTATTGGCCAGCCAACACTTTGCCCTCCCAAATGTATACTGGTGAAAGAGGACTGAACTCACCATCTGGGGGTCATTGGACCGACTAACCCATCCTGAGATCAACTTCAGGGTCTCTCTTTTCACCGTCCTCATGCTTCTTATCAGGGGCTGTTTAGTCACCATTTCTCCTGTTGAGATGACAGAGAGCATTAAACCTGAAGGTAAACAGCCAGATGATTTACATCCAAATGAATATTGCATGGCTATAAAGTGTGGGTGGTGGTGGTAGCAAGACCATCTGAATATGATTACTAATTACGGTCGTCAATTCAAATAAATTGAGCAATATGTTACAGGTCATTTTTAGCCTCTAATGATTAGCACCTTCATAGTTCTTAACTAGACATCCTGGATGAACAATTTAACTGTTGGCATCCATTGTCAACTGCTTAGTTGGGTCGCAGTCACACTAGTCATTGCTAGAGCCTATCCCAGCACTCATTGAGCAAAGGCGGGAAAATACCCTGGAAAGGTCACAATGCCGTCGCAGGGCTGAAGCAGTTAGGAGTTCACTGTCTTGCTCAAGGGGAACTCAACATCCTCAGTCCAATTTACTTTATTTTGCAACTTCAAAATGTAAAAGAAAAAGAGTGGACTGGCACTCACCGTTTGTCTGGACAGCAGAAGAGATGTTTTCACTTAGACACTTGTAGACGTTGAGCATATCCAGGTAGATGCGTCCCAGCTGCAATACAAAGGGATGGCCCACAGCCTTGCAGGCTCTGACATTGGTTTTTAGGATGCTGCCGAGCTGTCGCACCGTCTCTGCGTCCTTCAGGATGTCTACGTTCTGCAGCAGAGGGGCTTTGCATGAAATAAATCCAACAAACATCCCAGCAGACTACCATTGGATAAATACCATTTAGGGGTATGTTTTCTTTCATAGAATTTGAAGCAAAAGCAAGTCAAGGAATAAAAAAAAGCCAATAATGCATCTAGAAAACTTGGGACTTCTGTAAATTTAGCTGCATAAAATATGGGAAAGCAACACAATAAAACTGGCCAAGCTAAAAATCCTTAGGTTTCCATACCTTGGTGGCTTGTTGAATAATGCTGTCCCACACTTGGTTGGGCAGGAGCATGTATTTCTCTATCAAGTGCTCCTGGACAGCCTGGTCTGTTTGAGCCCCAATCATATAGCCCACTGCCTCATAAAACGTATGGACCTGCAGACCAACCGATAATAAGATTGACAAATTGTTTATTTTCGAAAGTTTGAATAATTTCAAGAAGCGAGAGGAACACAAGTTGACGTTTAAGAGTGGAGAAAAGTAAATAAGATAAGATATTAGTCCCACAGGAGGGAATTGCAGTGTTACAGCAGCAAGTGTAAAGCACAGTATGAGAGACATCACATCTGGAAATAACGTGTAGCATAGACAAATTCAACAGGGGAGAAATATGTACATTATATACAGTATGGACGGATAAAACAGATTGCACTCCTTATTAATTATCTAGTATATTGTAGTTGTTGCTGTACAGCAAATGATCAATGGATCATATACAGATACATAATACAGTGCTTTTCTATTCTAGCAACCTCTCAAAGTGCACGCAGGTGGACTTTATTTTATGAAGAGCTTAACCTGATGCACAATCAAATCAGGACTACTAGTTCCTCACATTAGTGAGAAAAGACAGTATCAAAGGAACATCTCCATTTTATATCGTCTTAGATTTTGTCTGGTTTCCATATGGTTGAAAATGTACTCTCCTAATATCATCACAGCAGAGAGCCTCAAGTAAAAGTCATCCAGCCAACAGCTGATAACAGATGAATGTGATGTTAGGAAGGCGAACCCAGCTTCAAGCCTCCACAATGGATACAGTTTTCATTTTAGCAAGAAAATGTATTGTTAAGTGTATTTAAGGCTTACCTGCTGTGGCTGGAGGTCACAGATGATGGTGTTGATGTTGTTGAGGATCTCATCGATGAAAGGCATGACTTCACCCACCTGCACCTGGACAAAATGGCGGCGGCATTTCTGGGCTATCTTAATAAAGGTGTCACATGCCATGTCCTGCACACCATCATGCGTCTCTACATTACACAAGACAGGAGTCATTATATAATAACAGTCCTCAAACATTTATAGTTCTCTGATTTCATGAAGCACAGAACAACAATATTGTTCTCTGAAGCTTGACGTCAGAACTATCAATCTAACTAGACAAATATCTTTATGTTATGAGGGTCACTGTGTTTGCTAATGCTTTTGGCTTGAATTTCTCATTGTGGGGTCATGGATCTCAAGAACGTAACCGTTAGTTACGTTCTTGACATGGTTGCATAATGCTACTAAATCAATGTCGAATAAAAACCTTCAGCAAAGATGAAACAACAATAACAGCAGTAATAATATGGTTATGAATCAGTCTTAACCAAATATCCAGTTAGTAAAATGTTTGACCTTCATATCCTAAAGAGTAGCCGTGGTCTGCCCAAGTAGAGCAGAATCAGACAAAAGGTATTCAGCTTTATACTCTATAGCAGCCCTGCCAGGGAGTATATGTGATGTGCTGTTGAGGGTTAAGAGGTTAACAGCTAGTACTAGTAGCTGTTGAGGTTAAGTTATATTCATACAGTGCAAGGAAGGTCAGGCCTCTTCCTATATCAGACATATCCCCCCCCATTAGTTTGAGGTCAACCACATGAGTCCCACGGCTGAGAGCTATTTTTCCCCCAGGTATCTCTCCAGCAAGAGATGAAGAGAGAGACAGAGAGAACTGGCAGAATGAGAGAAAAAAGTCACTGATTTCTACCTTCTCATATCTTTAAGAACAATAAAAGCAGATGGGAAAAACAAACAAAACTGTTATTGTCCCCACTGTCCTCACCGTGCATAAACTCAAAGAGTTTGTTGACAACTGTCTTGAGGAACTTCCAGTGGGCCCGGAGGAAGCGGGGGTACTGGCCCACAATGTACATGATATTGGAGGCTATGATGGCCTTGTTGTCCTTGCCTCTCTTCTGCTCACATAAACCCAGCAGATCCTGGATGAGCAAAACACACTCAGTGCTAGTTCATATTCTGGAGCCTACAATTGTTTATGAGGATAATCAAAACAAGTTCGTTTATATCAAATCATTATTTGACTATAAGTGACCAGGGCAGATCAAATACAGTCTGTTTTACTAACATGTCAGGCCCTGTCTAAATCTAGTCTGTCCCTGTTGACACTTTTTGTGTCAGTGCAGCATTATAGGGAAGTAAGCTCAACATCAGAGTTCTGGGGAATTCACAGCTCTCCAAGTTACACCTCTCCAAGTACCTTGATTACGGTAACCAGGAACCTCTTCTCATCCTCCTCATGCATGGCTCCACTGATGGAACCAATGGCCCAGCATAGAGTGTTGAGGTTCCTCCAGGACCACTCGGTACCGTTCACCTGGTTATGGAGCTTCTCTGTCATGATGCGCTCTGTGTCAGCGTAGTCCAAGTGGGTCAGATAAACTGCATAATAAAGAACAAAAAGTGAGAAATAAAAGAAATGTGGGAGGAATATGTTGCAGTTTAGCTGAGCTGAATGCAAAGACCAGAGAAAGGCATACTTGGGAAGACCTTATCCTGAAATTTTTGGTGTCAATCCTCTTCGTCAACGAGACAGGAAGCATTTGTCTGACCATTTCTAAACTGAAAACATCACAAGTCAACATTTCATTTGTTTACACCATTGGATGCAGCCTCATGAACCACTGCGGTCTTGTTAAGTTGATCACATTGATAGTTTGATCTTAGGGTGCTGCCCCTCCTTGAAAACAATTTCCAAAAGGCAGACCCAATCAAAAAGTGGACGGTCCCATCAGCTTGACAAACTTATCCAGGAGGATTGCGTTCCCATCACCCACATTGTTTAAATTCTGCTTTTTTGCATCTCAACTACAAACCAAATCTTACCATGTTGAGAGAGTTCTACGACAAGCAGACATATGCTTGCACATTCCACTGTGATGGCATCATGGAACTCGTATCTACGCTGTGGCTTTCTCAATGCAAACAACTATCATTCACCAAATGCTACTAGTGTTCAGCCTTTAGTGATTGGTTTGGCTAAAAGGGATTCATGCCATGTGTTAGATGGTAGATAACATCAGATGTACAGTGAAAGGCCCACATGAAACAGACAAACTGGAGGACTGCAAACGCTATTGAGGTTCTTACAGTCCAACCATTTTGTCAGAATGCATGCCAAATAATTTCAAGAACTGCAACTGGGAGCCTGATACTGACCCAGTGTCTCTCTCATGTTCTTGTATAGGTTGATGGAGTCTGTGTCCTTCATAAACTCCCTGACCACCTCCCCCTGGTCATTCTCCACCACCAACACCTCCTCTGGCTTGGCCATGCGACTCACCATCAGGAGGCGCACCTGCAAGAAACACAATGAATATAAGAGAGCTTGTGTTGGTTTGAGAGAACATCTACTGAGAAATTAAAATTAGATTATTCAACTGTTTGTACATTACAAATTATGATTACAAAGTATGAACATGGACACATTTTGACCAACCCAAGTTGCTCAAAATGTGGTTGCACAAGCATGAATATGAATGTATGTATTTGACCCTCTACCTTGGAAAGTACTGGCAGGAAGAGGTGTCTCCGTGGGGGCACATCAGAGAGGAGAGGGGAAGTGGAGGTAGAGAAGGGGCTTTCTCTGTAGAGTTCAGCTGCCAAGTGGTTCCAGTACTCCAGACAGATCTTAAAGATCTCAGTCTCCTCCACCTCTGACACCAGCAGCATGTAGTGAAGGGCCTGTTGATTGGGAAAATAACAAGTTAGCATCTTATCAAGTGTGTAAAACAAAAGATCTGCTTTGTCAAATTAGTTTGCTCTGCAGCATTCGTCATCATTACAATGGTTTTCTTTAGACAGTTTGTCAACATATAAACAAAAAACAGAAAAAGGATATCAGACTAATTTGTTGGGTTGCAGACTTAAATTCTATTGCTCTGGTAGCATGCCCATCTGATGAAAGCACAAAAAGGAAGCAGCTTTTGGCCAAGTGTTTATGCTATGAGATGCTGAGCCATTTGGTCAGTTAAACTGCATCCTGGAACCAGGACTGATTAAAGATAACATTTTCATGAAAATAACAGGCAGAAATACTGAACACTCTACCAAATGCTGGCAAAATGGTTGCCATTAAATAGAAGAATGTTTTTATTTTTAAATTTCTAGCTCCAGTTTCACTACTTCAGCTACTACGTCAACTGCAGTTACCAAGGTTCCTGTGAGACCGGAGAGGCGCATGGATAAGGGTAGGAACAGCTGGTAACTCAAATGTGAAATCCTCTGTAGACCAGATTATCTATGTTCATAAGCAATCAGCAAGACATCAGCTGGAGATAAAACCGTAGTGTACCCAAAAACCTCAAAACCAGACTCTGAAATGATAACCTACTAAAATTCCAAAATGGTCTAATTTGTCACAAAAAGAGGTGAATCTGTTCAACTGGATCAGAAGTCTAATTTATCCCATTCATCTTTTCTTCAACTTTTAGTAAGTCTGGTGAACTTGACTGGCTAGCCAGTGTGACTAGTTAATATGTATGGTTCTATAGAAATAAAGAGCTCCTCCTGAGGGAATCACCTTCCTTGTTTGATTCCTACCTCCATGAGTGTCTCTCTGAGATTGGGCCTCTTCTCTACGAGCTGCCCGTGTTCCTTGAGGAAGGTGCAGAGGAAAAGGCTCAGGTTCTGGATGAAGTTCTGCTCATCGTCTTTTCCATTGGCGTAGGCCAGCCGGATGTTTGTGTTCAATGGTAGCATCTGATCAGAGGGAGGAAGGGAAGGTTTTTCTAGAATCCCTTTTGCTTAGGCAAAAATATTTTATCAGTTGTTTCCTGACACAAGTGCACAAGGTAAATATATGTATTTGATCCATTGTAGATAAACTCAGTTATTTGAACATTTTTCGCTGCGCTTCTACATATTTACATTGAAGAACACACGTACCCCTTGGGGAAAAAGAGTGGCATAGAGCCCTGCTCCAGTAGTAACTTTATTCCCACAGCTCAGTTAGTGTGTGTCTCTCTACCTGTTTGAGTTGGGACATCGTGAGGGTGAACAGGCTGATAAACTGTTCCTCATACTGGTTGACGCTCACGCCAGCAATCTCGGTAAGACATTTGAGGGTCACATTGCGGAACATGGGCACGTTCAGGAACTGTTGCACACAAAACAGAAAGGAAACCAGCAGGATCAGTGTCGAGAGGTTAATGTACTAACTAGGATACCATTTTAACCATCTCAGCACCTTTCACCCAGAGAATCCTCAGTTTAGAGGCTTAGCGTTTCTATCTAGGTAGCGTTGAACTTCAATCGGATCTTAACTATTCTGATTCTGCTTATTGATGCTGGATTTTAACAGTTCTATAGTCCGATTCTCTGATGGGTGGGGTCAAAAGAGGTCGCGTTTCACATGAGATATATATGCGTGTGTGTGTAAAATAGATTCCCCACAAGGGAATCCATTTTACACACACATTTTAACTCATCCCATTGTATAGGACCAGTGAGCTGCCACCATATGACACTCAGGGAGTATTTAGGGGTTCAGTGTCTTGCTCAAGAACACCTCGACATGCTTCATGCAGCACTGGGATTAAAACCTGTAACCTTCCAATTGCCAGACAACCACTCTACCCATGTCACCCCCCAAAATAAACCTTATTTTAAAAAACCTTTACACAAGTCATATAGAGTCATATTCATAAAAGTATTTGGGAATTTAATCAAGTATAACAAGTCTGATGTATCACTGTTAAGAATAAGAAAAATGCTATTTAATGTTAACTTTCTTGATTGTGAAGTGGTGCTGGCTAAGGGAGACGAGGCATTCGAGGGAGACCAGCACAACACATTAAACATGGTACATATGTTGATTTGTAAACCATGCTGGTCAAGGTGTTTTGCCATATATGTATCCTCTCTTGCACGTAATTAAGTTCACTGCAGGTGGTGTAGCATTGTGCCGACCCATTATTTATTCCAAACAAAATCAAGGTAGTCTATCAACACATACTGCATGTCATGAAGGAGTAAGGCTCTTTCTATCTAGATTCGTGTGCTCGGTACTCTTAAGGATTCTCCCACAAAACAAAAACATAATGTATTGCCTTATAGTGTCCTACGGTCCAGCAAAAGCACCAGTGTGAAGCCTTGGGGATAAGGTACCAGGTCCTGGTACCAGGTCCTGGTACTGAAACTAGCAAAAGCAAAAAATTGTTTAGGAAGAATCAAAATTAAAATGTCTAAATTATTCCACTGGAATTGGAATTTTGGAAACAGTTCTCGATGACAAACAGGCTTGTCAGTCAACACTATTTCCCCAGATGCATTAGGCTAAAAAAAAACTCAATGATGTCAACTCAACTGAAAACTGTTAAAAACAAGTATCTGGTTTCCTCAAAATGAAAATCTATGTTTTTGCTCCCATTTCCATTCATCCTCTTGCACAGATCCCATCCCAACACACACTACATTCAGGAGTAGTTGGCAGCTGCCATGCAGCAACCAGGGGCCCAACGACATTTCTCCTTGACAGGCCTCAGTCAGGGGCACAGACCAGAATAGTAACTCAATATGAATGCGTTTTATCAATGGTGAGCGGAAACCAGAGCCCCCATAGGAGACCCATAGACACAGCAAGAAAATACAAAGTCAAATGAGAAAGGAGCTAGAACCGCCTGAGATTCAAACCCAGGACCTACTTGCTGTGAGGCAACAGTGCTGACCACTGAGCCATCATCCTGCCCAAAGATGACATTTGAGCTGATACTCTTCACAAACCCTGTTTTTATGCAACTTTAAGTGATGGCCAATATGGAATTATCTGTTATTCTTTAACCAGGGAAAGAGTGAAGCCATAACCTTTGAATGGAAGCACCAGGATATGAAAAATGTACCATTACAATGCGTGTGTGAGCAGTAAGAGAGGCTCTTACTCAAACTATTCACACAGACTAACAGTCTCATTTAGGGGACAAACATGTGGTGTAGAGATTAACTCTCAACAGTTTCATATAAATTTCATAAAATGTTTTTTGAGTCCACCCAAACTTTTAAAGCCCTTGCAATGACATGTTAAATAAAAATGCCAGGTATTCGATTTTTTCCAATCCTGAGTTATCAGCATGGCATGTGTGAATGTGTGGGAAGGATCCCTGACCAAGTGGCATTTGCAGCCAAGTTTGGCAAACACGGTGAGCATTTAACTAATGTCGTTCCTGTGGTTTTTAATGTCCTTTCTGTATGGAGTTTGAATGTTCTCCCTGTGTCTGCTCAAGATTCCCCCAGGTCTCTTCCCACCATCACAAAGACATGTTAGGATTAATACTCCTGTTTGTAGCCATAACCAAGGTAACAGGAAAAAGAAATGAAGTTGGTCCCTGGAAGGTGCAGCTGCTCATTGCTGTTATATAATAGAATGAGTTAAATGCAGAAGACAAAATGTCATAGTGAGAATACAATTTATTGTAAGAATACAATCTTGCAAGTAGAACCAAAGCAAGAGTGCTATGGTCAGAAGGGGTCTTTTTCCAATTGCTGCTTCCCTTGTGAGATATGCTCACCAAACAGTTTGAAGAAGCAGAAGTGGCCACGTTTGTGTTTTTTTAGACGTCAGAGAAGGCACATTACTGAATATTCTGTTACTAGGAGTAATGTTATTTTTCCTAAGAGAAACTGAAAACATTGAAATACCTTGTAAACCAGGGTACTGATAAGTTTGGTTTCAAAGATGTAACCCAGGGGAATCCAGTTGAGGAAGCGAAGGAGGGTCTCCAGGGTTGCATGTACCAAAGGTGCATTCTGGGAGTTTTCCTGACAGAAATAGGTTGAGGGGTTAGAGTGGATCTGACAGAAGGTTAAAAAAATGGAGGCTCATTTTTCTTTGGGAATTTGGAATGAAACTCAGTTTGACCTACCATAACAAACTGGCACAGCTGGAAAATCTGGGAAAACTCATTGCACATACTGGAAACAAGACAGATAATCACTGATATTAGTCTTGTGATAAGATCATCTTGTGAACACCCTGGAATCCTTTTTTATCAGTAAGGCCACTGAGTGTCCCTGACACCACAAAATTGAGAATCTCTGCTCCATCAGGTACCTGTCTTTGAGGTGCTTGGCTTTGACCTGCGTCATCTGCCCACTGGAAAAGTCAAAGACCTCCTCGCTGAGCAGCTTGAGGATGACCATGTTGTTCTGACAGAGGCTCTCACTGGTGCGGCTCGCCCCAACGATGTCGCTAATGAAGGTTGGCCAGTGCTTGGGCCACTCCTGCTTCAGGATCTGGAAGAGAAAGAGTGCAAAAGAAGAAAGAGGTCATTTGCCTAATCACTTTCTCAACAAGGAGGATTTTTTTTTTTGTGTTGGGCAGAAGGCCTGGGAGTTTTTTCACCTAATTGCGCACCTCCTTAGGATAAGAAAGTGCAAGTTTGAGCAAGAGAGGGGATGGCATGCTGCAAAGGTCATGAGCTCAACTCAAGCCATTGACCTGAACCCACATTGAATTTTTCTTCTGAGAAGGAAAACATTGACATTGGACAACACAAGATTCAAATGTCATAATTAGTATAATCCCACTCAAGTTTCCAGCAGTGATGAAATGTCCCAGATGTGACTTTAGAAACATCTGTCTGACATTGTGAAGTGTGGGTGGGAGATGTGTAAGTTTTCAGAGCTGGTGTAAGTTTACCTGGACAAGGATCATGTTGAGTTTTGCAATGTAGACTCCCTCCTTCTGAAACACATACAAATCAGATTTTTACAGTCGTGTTTTTCTGTCATGCAAAAAAAAAAACTCGCACCAAAAAACTAAGTTTTTCAAGAATTTAGCATATTAAAGACAGTCAATTCATTTTATTTAAGGACAGTTTGAATGTGCATGGTCTTTAGAGGACTATTATGCTTCACTGATTATTAAATAGATGTTCAAGTTTGCTTTTGTTTATAAAGCAGCTTCAATGAAGAAACTAGAAATAATATTACTGAAGGCTACATAAAAATCTGTGACCTCACCTCTATGCTTCCGGGATCAGAGGAAGTTTTGATAATCAGCCCCACAACATACTTCTTGATACCTGGTACAAAAAATATGTTAATGTTGCAGCCCACAGAACATTTGTCTTGCAGTAGTCCAACTTAAGACTTAAACCCAACACCTCCTTCCTTTCTTTAAAATCTGCATTTTATGTCTAAATGTCACAGTGAACAATGCATCAAGCCGAGTCGCTGGTATGTTGAAATGTACATTGAAAATAAGTCAAGATTTTGATTCATAAGCTATTGCATCACTGATAAAAATAACTAGGGTGGGTGTTGACAACTCTGGAATAGCTCATTGTACCACCATTACCTTCACATTGATTTCTGGGCAGGATCTTCCAGCGTGTTTTGATGACTGTCTCAAGGATCTGCAGTGCATAGTACTGAGGAAGACAGAACAACAACTATTACAAGGAAAGACATCACAAACATTCTCCTTGTAAAGGACTTGGAGACAATAGAAATCAAGTGTAGTAGGATACTGTAATACAACAATAATATACATAGCTCAAGTCTAGCTGATGATTGTAGATCAGCCAACAGTAACCACTCTTCCCATAAAAAGCAAACAAATAAGTTAATTGTTGGCAACTAGAAGCAGTAATACAGATATAGAATACGGTAAAACAGGGGATGGCATAGCTGAGGAGGTAGGATGGTTGTCTATTAATTGGAGGTTGGCAGTTCGATGCCCAGTCTCTGCAGAAAGCATGTGGAGATGTCACCGAGCAAGACGTTGAACCCCTAACTGCTCCCCAAGCGCTGCATTTGCGCTCACTACTCCTATACAATAGGATCGATTAAATGCAGAGAGAAAATTCCTATGGCTTCGGTCATGTGGCAATAAAACATTTTCACTTCAAATCTGAGGAACCAGTTATCTTTAGGTTTTAGTCCATGGAACTTTAAATACAACAGATGGTACAACAGTACAACTTACACCTGAGTGAAGAACCAAGAGCCAAGTAAGCTTTCCCCTTAGAAAATTAACAGCAATACGAATTTGGTTCATCTTGGAGGTTATTTTTCTGATTTCACCTAGCAATGGACTGCAGATTAAAATAATCTAAAATAACCTATGATGTGGTGCAGCACATCAAAGGGAGACATTTATGTAAAAAGCTCTATATGGTGCATTACAAATAAATAGATAAAATACATACATTGTGACATAAAACGGGCCTCTCAGATAAAATACATCAACAGCCACAAGCTAAAAACCAGACTTTTGGGCATAGCACAATCTCCAGAATAACACTCCTTTGGGTGGACAAAGCTGTTATAGCTCTTCCCCACCTAAAAGAAAAATCCACACCAAGCAAAAAAGTAAATCTATGCGATAGGTTCTAAACTATTTTGTGTGTGTGTAGGTGGGGGACTAAATCCCTCACATCCCAGGGAAAAAAAACTAAGATCCCTCAAAATCAAGATGCGAGTAAAGTAAAAGCTACAGGTCCCTCTGGTCAAGATGTCTCAAATATCTTCGATGTGCATTAACTTTGTTTAAGCCAGATGTGCAATACAAATTGTAAATACTATAGAACTGCTGTATGCTGGTGCAAATGATTATTATTGCATGAGACATTATAAAGTGATTTGAGTGGTCGTTAGACTAAGAAAGTGAAAGTGTTCAATTGCCACACAACCGCGGCGGAACATGGCTTACCGAAGAAAACTGTATTCCTTGAGTGAGACTTAAACAATTCATATTTAAAATGAAGATTAATTTGATATTTATAAAATACGTGTGTATGTATGTATGTATGCATGCATGTATAGTTTTTGAACAGGTAAAAAAACACACAGAAGCAGAGACCTTTTATGAAACATCTTGAGCATTAAGTACAATTGTATGCAAACTAATCTCCGTTCTACCTTTTTATTATCCAAAGTGTCTTTTATACTCAAGATTATTATAAAAGTCGAATTTCAACAATACAAGGAGACACCTTGACAGCACCATCAACTAAATTACATTAACTCGATCAGCTTTCCTTTCAGCATGCAATTTTGGGGGAGTTTTGGAATTCTATACCTTGGTTTTCATGTTCTGAGAGAATTCCAGGATTGTGTCCACTCTAGTCCATGCATCTGGATGATCCTTCAGGTTAGTCAGTACTTCCTGGGCCATTCGTTGCTAAAAAAGGCAAACAAGAGGACAGTAAGGCTTTTACTCTAGTCAGGTGCCTTCCATAGAAATAATGACAAGAGTTTCAAGAGCTTGTACTTGACAAAAAGGATCAAACGTATAAGAACTGGATTATCCAAAAGTTTAAGTCACTAAATAACAAACTGCTAATTATTCTCCCCCAAATGAACATGAAATATCATGCAAAACAAGTCTTAAATTTCTAATCACACAATGATGAGAATTGAGGTATACGTTTGGTTATAAACGATTGATAGATCATGCACATGTAAATTAAATAGCTGTATCTGATTTTTTAAAGATACTGTTCTTGAATAGTTTTGCATTTGTTAACATGACTGAATGCCGACAAATTTCAACAAAAGCACAGCGAACTTCACCTGAGATCCAATGTCATAATACATGGAGTTCACAACATTGTCCAAGAGGTTGATGTCCAGTTTCTGACTGAAGTCCAGCAGCTGTCTGGCTGCATGATCCGCCAACATTGTCATTTCTGCTGGCATAGAGCTCTGGTGGGTATGGAAAGATTAGGGTAGTTTTATTAGTTTTATTTGCACACAAAATAATCGCTGACATAACTTACAACACTAATCTAAATCCAGTTTTCCAGTTTCCAGAGTGCTTTACAGCGAGACAAGTACTCCTTAAAGCTCAAAAATCCATTTGCTTCTTCAGGAATTATCTTAGGTGGGACGTTGGAAGGTCCTGGGTTTGAATACCATCCCAGGTCCTTTTGGTGTGAAGTTTGCATGCCCCCCCATGACTGTGGGGTTTCCTGCAGGTGCTCCAGTTTCCTCCCACCGTCAAAAAAGACGCGTACATTAAAGTTAATATTCCTGCCTGGGCCCCCAAGTAAGGCAATAGGAAAACAAAGTGAAGCTTTATTTACTTATCATTGTAAATACATAAAACAACATTGACTCTCTATATTTAGCCCGTCCTATTGTGCAGGAGAACTGAGCATCTGCAGTGCCTGGGGAGCAGTTGGGATTTCAGTGTCTTGCTCAAGGAGACTTAGACACACTTTCCGCAGGGGCTGAGGATCAAACATTAAATCCTCTGATTACTAAACAACCAGACTACATTCTGAGCCATGCTTCCCCTAACTGGAGTTGGTACCCTGCCCCTGTAGCAGCCCGCTGCTCCAATACAATAGGAGGGGTTGAATGCAGAGGACACATTTCATTGTATGTACAATGACACATGAATAAAGATTTTCCTTCTTCTTGATATCCCAGAATGCACTAGGAAGAATAGCAGGAAGGCACCATGGACAGCACACCAGCCCATCACAGGACAGTGGAAACAGCCACACGTCCATAAACAATGTAGATACTTAATTTCAGCTGTCTCTGGACGGTGGGAGGTTATCTTAGAACCCCAGGATAAAGTCACACCGACACGAGGAGAACATGCGAACTCAACACAAGCAGAGGGCAGATACACCGAGGCTCCTCTCAATGCAAGAGGGCACAATGCTAACCAATGAGACAGTGATTTTACAAAATGACAAGCTCAGGCGACCAGATGCCTGACACTGAGCACCAGGCTTAGTTAATTGTTAATCAAACCATTGTCTGAACATCCCCGCCAACTAATATAACAGACTGTATGTGACCAAACTTACTCCGTGTTGTTGTCAATTCTTCCGTAAAGAGGGAGACTGGGTGCTTGAGGCTGTTTCTAAGACGGAACCAGGTAAAATGTGAAGACGCTCTCTCAGGGCGCTGACTTATTATGACATCCAAAGGCTGTTCAGCTAACAGGCTAAAGCTAACATGACATACAGAATCCGCGTTGAACACTTGTTATAGGGCACCAGTTTAAGTCGTGAAACACATCGTGAGATCCTTCAAAAATAAAAACACTTATTTTGCTCTAAAATCCAATAATTTCCTCTTCTCAGCAGCGGTTTAGCTTTACACCTAGCTGCTACTGGGCTAAGTGCTAATAGCACGTTAGCTTGCTAAGGCGCAATTCAACAGTGAATCGGGTCCCTCTGGCTAACAGGTAAGCTAACGGCGCAGGTTTAAGTCACAGTTCGGAGCGTCGGTCCGGGTCAGAACCAAGCATGTAGACGGTTCGGTTTTGTAGCTGCTTGCTGCTCTCAGATGTCGCTCGGCTGCGGGTGTGTTTTAGAAGCGTGCCAGTCAGTGCTTCCTCTCGTCCCATGCCTCAGACCCAGGACCGGTTGGAACCGGTTGAGACCGGGATGGTCCATCTCGCTGCCTCGGCCTGTGGCGCGCCGCGTAAAATTTGGAACTGAGTACACGCCCCTTGCGGAATGTGATTGGTTGTGTGCTGTTCTGTGATAGGCCAAGAAACACTGTCAATGCGATTTAACCTCCCTCTGGACACACGTGGTTGTGTTTGCCCTTGGATTGGGGGGGGTTCCATCTCATAGGCCTGCATGCCCCGTACCCCATAAGTCTCTCCAGCCAAACATGTGTGATGGTTCAAGGGTGGATTGGTAGATTCTCATAAACTGTTCATAGTCACTGTGGCTCTCAGAGTACGGACACACTCATTGTAATGTTACATCTTTAAGCTTTATTCATGTCTCTAGTACATGCATACAACCATATGTGTGCTCTGCATTTAATCCATCCTTGTCACCAGGAGCAGTGAGCAGTTGCACCACGCAGATAGCAATTAAGGAATTTAATGTCTTACTCAAAGACATTTGGTACATGCTATTACAAAGGACTGGGGATCAAACCAACAATGCACTGATTATTAGATGACTGCCTGACCTCTTGAACCATGGTGCACCAAGTCTTAGGTAAACTATAAAACTATCACTCTAATCTGATTCTCTAAGCAGCAAGGTGCCCAAGTCCCACCCACTTTCTCCTGAAACAAGGACTGAACAGAGTCATCCAAAACTGAAACACAGTGGAGATGTATTACTCATACTGAGCACAGAAAAGTATGATGAAATATTGTTAGCTTCCTCCAGTGTCTGAAAGAGCCTATAAAACCTTTGGAACACTCACCACCAGGCCAGGACCCTGGAGTGGCAGAGTGAAGTCCATGTTTCCATGTCACCATTAGTCTCAATGTTTTGGGGTTGGACATGGACTTGGATGGAGCTTGGAGGATTAAGGCCTGATATCCTGTGATGGGTTTGAACCTGCAACATCTGACTAATCAGTTTCCTGAGCACGTGCTCTAACACTGAGCTACCACAGCCCCGTTCTATCTCAATAAAAACCAATGATATAAGTTCATAAGACGAAAATTGGTGGCACCTCATTGATGAGGCTGTTCTGAAATGGATTGTTCTACAACCCCCACCTTCATTTTCAAATTCGTCTTTTGATTGTTTAGTCTGAGACTTCATTCCATACAAAGAGACGTGAACACGGGTAGAAATGGCTTCTGACTCATCTTGATTTGTTGAAGAGTAATAAGCACAATTGTGTCAATTGTAGAATATGAAAGATTCCCATGCTGTAAATCATCAATCTCAAATACGTTCTCACAAAGGGCATCTATCGCCATCTATCGTCAACGGCTTCTCCTCATCGGCCGGAAGGTGGAAAAATACCCTGGACAGTTCACAATTCCATCTCAGGGTAGGTGTGGGGGCTTAAGGTCAGATGCCCTTCCTGACACCCTGCAGACGGTTTGAACCCACACCCTCTGGCTCGTCAGCTCGCCAGGCCCGCGCTCTACCCCTGAGTTATCACAGTGCCCATGATACCGCAGCATAGGCAGGTCAAAGGTTGAGCTTTCTGGAATGGGGGGGTTGTCTTTTATCCGCTGACAACCATCATTTCTAATAGATTTAACATGAACTCTCTCATACACAAGATTTTCCAATCATTGGTACATGATTCCAGGTGTGATGAGTCTAGAGGGCAGTGGTGGCACTCGGGCCTTCCTCTGTGGTTATTGGTGACTGGCATTGGTATACAACATGTCTTGCATGCTATCTAGTCTGTAGATACTGGGACACAAAAATAAACAGCCTCTTCATTCCTCTTACTCATCACTGGCATTGGCTATTGTTGTCCTGCTCTCTCTGTCATGGTCTTGGCCATCCTGACTTCTAGCACTACTGCGCCGACTGGTGAGACCGCCATCCTGCTCCCTGTCTGAGTCCTGTTCACTGTTGTCCGAGTAATTCTCGTGGTCGTCCGAGTAGTGGTAACTGTCATCAGAATCATGGCAGTCGTCACTGTATTCGTAATCATCTGCACAACGTCTGACGTCCTCTCCTCCACCTGCTTCCATGTCCAGCTCATATTTGTCACTCCATGTCTCCTGCTCTTCTGAGTCGACCGCTAGATCCTCCTCATCCAGGTGGACCTTGCTGTGATGAAGAGGCGTGTGTCCCACATCATGCTCCGCCTTGTTACTAGCAAAAAAGCCCAGAGAGACAGAAATGAGAGAAATGGACGGTTACAGTAAACTGCAGCAAGCGTCCCCCCATGCTCTGCACTGAGCAGTGTAACGGGGTCAAGTCAGACAACAAGCGGCTCTATTAATCCATCTCCTGACCTGATGTCCTTGGCAGGACAAAGGCCGACACGTCGCTTTACACCACGACCTGATTCAAAGGTCCCGTGTGTAATGTTTCATCATCTTCCCTGAATCATAATATGGACATGAGTAGCGGTTGAGGAATAGAACTGAATGAAGCAGACGATTTTCGCCCACTTCACTCAGTTTGATGTTATCCACATCGGACCAATGGAGGCCAGGATTCAAGCAAATCTAGACACAACACCTCTGGATGGACATGATTATAAATAGAATATGTAGTGGAATAAATGATA
>OMLC01105101.1:4192-28081 GCA_900302585.1 Regalecus glesne
GGTTCGATCCTTGGCCAATGCAGAGCGTGATGAAGTGTCCTTGAGCAAGACACTGAACCTCTAACTGGTTCCCAGGAACTACGGCTGCTCACTGCTCCTATACAATATCCATCCATCCATCCATTATCAACCGCTTATCCGAAACCGGGTCGCGGGGGAACTGGAGCCTATCTCCGTTCTCATTGGGCGAGAGACGGGGGACACCCTGTATAGGTCGCCAGTCTATCACAGGGCAGAGCAGTTAGGGGAACAGTGTCTTGCTCAAGGACACCTCGACACACTTCTCTGCAGGACCGGGGATCGAACCTGCAACCTTCCGGGGGAATAAGACCAGACGCCCCTCCTGATGCCCCGTGGTGGGTCGAACTCGTAACATCTGGCTCACCAATTCTACCACCCAGCTTCCTGACACATAGTTCATAAATGTACCAGACAGGTCCTTATATCCAACGTGGCCAAATGTCTCTATAGGAATAACTCGAGCAGGAGAGGGGGATCTATTCGACCACATATCCCTCTACAATTGTTCTTCACGGGAAACACAATTCCACTCATCACGCATAACTGCATCCCTCTCCCTGTAGATCAGCATCGACTCGGACAGGTGTGATCGATGAGGGAGGACGCATGAAAATTGCATGTGATGGAACCTCTGTGGGCATATCGATTTCTGCATATTGGACCCAGTGCGTGTAAACATGTACTCAGAGAGAACAAATTGAGGCTGAGTGTGTGTGTGTGTGTGTGTGTGCAGGAATGCCTTAAAATGTCACTTCCGTTACACACTCGGTCAATTTCACGCATCGGCTGACCGTGACAAGTCGTCGTTTGATGAGGCGCTAAAAAAAAGAACCTGTGGTCGTTTATTTATTTCCATGTGGGGCGCATCGGCGGCGCTCTCCGCACGTCCTGGACGCGTCGAGAGAGAGAGAGAGAGAGAGAGAGAGAGAGAGAGAGAGAGAGAGAGAGAGACGCTGTTCCTTATCTACCCAGCGTTCACATGGTCACAGCGGGGACGTGAGAGGATACCCGACTCCACTTTCTCCACCAAGGGACCTTTTATTCCTACTCTGCGCTACTTGCTTAACATCGAAGGAGGGTAAAAAGAAAAACTCCGCGGGAATTTAACGCGGGAAATGGTGTTTGCGCACCGCCGGCTGTGCGCACCGCGCGTCTCTGCCGCTCAGCACGCTGGACAGCGCGGCGGGGACTCGGAGAAGACACGGAGTCGGGGTTCGTTGATTTCTCTGACCCGGGGAGCCACTGGCGGAAATAACGCACCTCCTGCCGACCATGTCAGATGCTAAGTGTTCACCAGCTGCAGCAGGTAACCCGAGCACGGCGCACTACCCGGAGTGAGCGATGGACTTCGCTGACATCCTCTTCGCGTCGTTCATCGTGGCGGTGGCGGTCGTGTCACTGTCGTCCAACTTGCTGGTGCTGCTGTGCTTCGTACACAGCACCGAGATCCGCAGGCAGGTGCCCGGGATATTCACCATGAACTTGTCCTTCTGCAACATCCTCATCACCGTGCTCAACATGCCCACCACCCTGGTGGGCATCGTCAGGAACCAGCAGCCGTACGGGGACTGCCTGTGCCACACGGTGAGCGTCCTGGAGACCTTCCTGACCGCCAACACCATGCTGAGCATGGCGGCGCTGAGCATCGACCGCTGGATCGCGGTGGTCTTCCCGCTGAGCTACTCCACCAAGATGCGCTACAAGGACGCGGTGATCATGGTGTGCTACTCCTGGCTCCACTCGCTCACCTTCTCCCTGACGGCGCTGCTCTTCTCCTGGGCCGACTACAGCCACGTCTACGCCTCCTGCACCCTGCACCTGAGTGCGGAGGGCGACAGGATCAAGTTCACGGTGTTCACCGTCGTCTTCCACGCCACCAGCTTCGTGCTGTCGCTGCTGATCCTGTGCTTCACCTACTTGAAGGTGCTGAGGGTGGCGCGGTTCCACTGCAAGAGGATCGACATCATAACCATGCAGACCCTCTTCCTGCTGGTCGACATCCACCCGACGTAAGTTGTTCCCCAGCCGGTTTACTGTCTCCGGGCCTCGGCACTCGGAATCACAGCCACTCCTGGCGCAGATGAAAAGCATTGAGGTGCCTTTTCTGCTGTTGTTTCCAGCGTCAAGCAGAGATGCCTGGCGGAGCAGAGGAGAAGGAAGCAGAGAGCCACCAAGAAGATCAGCATCTTCATCGGCTCCTTCATCATCTGCTTTGGTCCCTATGTCATCACCAGGTGAGGGAGCACACCAGCAGGTTCGGCTAACGGACGCTCACGGTGCCTCCGCCTCATCTCACACACACACACACAGAGGTGGATGTCACAGAAAGTGAACCAGTGGCCTGGACACCTGAGACGTCCCGGCCCGTCCATACTGTTAAAGGTACTGGACGCAGTGTTTTTAGCACCAGTGAGAGTCCAGAAGGTACCAGGTGTACCACGCAGAGACCGACTTCTTCTGCTGCTCGCCTGCTCACACACACAAAGGGCTGGAGCTCACCAGCTGTGTGGGCACCAGCCCTTTGTGTGTGTTGAAACCAGAAAATCACAGACCCCTCACATTGTTATAGCCCCCTATGGAAGAGGGCTGAGGGTCAGGTCTCCAGCCACAGGGTCACAGCAGGGGCTGTGATTAAGCTGAGACATTAGAATTAGGCTCAGTTGTTATTACTAATGATGATTATTATTAATGATCATTATTATTATTATTATTATTATTATTATTTGGGGGTGGCATGGCTCAGTGGGTAGAGCGGTCGCCTGGCGATCAGATGGTTGCAGGTTCGATCCCCGCACCTGCAGAGAAGCGTGTTGAAGTGTCCTTGAGCAAGACACTGTTCCTTTAACTGCTCTGCCCTGTGATAGACTGGTGACCTATACAGGGTGTACCCCGCCTTTCACCCAATGAGAACGGAGATAGGCTCCAGTTCCCCCGCGACCTGATTTCGGATAAGCGGCTGATGTGGCATTCTTAACATCGTATGGCCAGTGGTTGAGGTTATTATTATCAGGGTAAGGGTCAAGCCCACCCATCATGCATAGCTTAGCCTGCAAGCATGTGTGTGTGTGTGTGTGTATCTCCTGGCCTTTGCCAGTGGAGGGGGCCTGAGTGACCTATAGAGTTCCGGACCAATAGAACCTGAAAATATGAAAACTGCACTGAAAGAAATAAAATGCATGACTATTGTCAGGATAATAATAACAAGAATTATTATTATTATTAATAATAATAATAATGATTCCCTTATCCGTCCCGCTAGGGAAAATTTGGATTTCTCTGCATTTTTAACCCGTCCTATATTGTACAGGAGTAGTGAGGTGCCACCATATGGCGCTCGGGGAGCAGTTAGGGGTTCAGTGTCTTGCACAAGGACACCTTGACACGCTTAAACATCAAACATGAGTCTGCCTCCCCAAATTCAGCCATTGAGAGATAGAAACCATCATGTCAAACATCTTTTCCGGCTCAGTACTTCAGGTAGTCGATGAAGTCACAACGGTTCAATCAGGTCATATGTCCAGACGACCTGACTGAACCGTTGTGACTTTCATCACATCACACCTCTCCGCAGCACCTGTTCAGTGGGACTCAACACTGTGATGCAGGATAAAAGCTGTGCTGTTGAAGCCGTCATGGCTTACTCCCAGTGGTTTTGGACAGGAATCGATGGTTCGACATGTCCCTTAATAGATTAGTTTGTGCAGCATGCTAATGAAAAGGTGAACCGGCTTGACAACACTAAGGCAACCCCTCTGGCATCAAACCGCACAGAAAGCCTCCGATTGATAAGCCGGTCATAAATCAAAGGTGATGAAACCATCAGCAGGGTTCTTACATCCTCACAATCCCTCATTCACCAGACGCCTTTATCTCCGGAGTGATTTACAAGACAGTCGGCAATAAAGACGGACTTGACTGTTATGGACTGGCTATGCTCAACACTACATACTAATCATATTACAGTAGTACTATGCCATATACTATGGCAGCTACTACTATACCAATCATACTGTAGTAGTACTATACTAATAGTACTATGGTAGTACTGCACTAATCATACTGTAGTAGTACTATACTAATAGTACTATGGTAGTACTGCACTAATCATACTGTAGTAGTACTACCATAGTACTATGGTAGTACTGCACTAATCATACTGTAGTAGTACTATACTAATAGTACTATGGTAGTACTGCACTAATCATACTGTAGTAGTACTATACTAATAGTACTGTGGTAGTACTGCACTAATCATACTGTAGCAGTAGTACATGAAGTAGTCGCAGTAGTAACTGGTAAATGGACTTGTTCTTATATTGTCTTTTCTAGTCTAGTGACCACTCAGAGTAGTAGTGGTAGTATTTGCATTATAGTAGTCATATTATAGTAGATGATCATGATATAGTATAACTATATGAAGTAGTGGTAATATGATCAGCAGTAGTAAGGCATTACAAACTACATGGAACTCCACTGGCCAACAGCACCGGTGGAGGCCGTTGGCAACCCAGGCCTTGACCGATCCTTTAGAGAAATCTGATTTATGATCTGCATATTTGATTTGACACAAGGTTTCACACCGGACGCCCTTCCTGATGCAACCCTCCCTATTTGTCCAGGCTCGGGACCCCCACTAAGCATGTCTGTGCGTCCTCGCCGGCTGGATTTACACAAGAACATTGTTGTACTGCGGTATTGATTGTCATGGCCACAACATCACGTTTCAACCCCTGGAGTTGTTTCCAACATGTACGCGTTAGCTGCTGCACCAGCTGGCACGACCCAAACAAAGAGTCTCAACAGCGCTATAGGGAGAGTGCCTCCAGGCACGGTCAAGACACCAGCTAGTGCGGTGTAACCTGACTCCAGGGTACACATGGACCAGATGACTCTTGACTAATGGAGGAACGTCACAGATTTCAGCTCCGAGTAGAAAGTTCAGTCTGGTGCCTTCACTTCAGGGTCATGTGTAAAAGGTCTGAGTGCCTCTTCTACATCAGCATCATCAAACTAAGACTCAGTGCTTTGCTAGTTAATCAAACCACTTTTCAATAGAAACAAATCTGAGCTACACTTTAACCTCTCTCTCTCTCCGTTTCTCTCTTTCTCTGCCCCCCCCCAGGTTGGCCGAGCTGCTTCCCTATGTAGGCATCAACCGTCACTGGGGAATCATCAGTAAGTGCCTGACATACAGCAAGGCCGCGTCCGACCCCTTTGCCTACTCCCTACTGCGTCAGCAGTACAAGAAAGTGCTGGTTACTGTGGTCAACAGGCTGCTGCGCCGTGAGCTGTACCCCTCGTCTGGCCACAACAGCTCTTTAGACACGGAGAACGACTACTGTCTCCAGAGGATCAGTTAATGGCATCTGGCGTGGACATGACAGATACGCTTTGGGCCGAGAATGAAGGCTGCCTCCTGGGAGAGGGTGGGAGGAGGAAGAGAGAGAGAGAGAGAGAGAGAGAGAGAGAGAGAGAGAGATATGGAAATGGAGAGGATGTTGTTAGTAAGGACGGGGGAGAGAGAAAGAGAGAGGGCCATGTATCGCTAGGGCGGTGGTGGCGGGGGGCACAAGCACGAGAGTGACAGCAGATGGAGGAGAAGAATGAATGGAAAGGACCGAGATGCAGGGTACAAGTGGGGAGAGAGAGAGAGACGGGGGAAGAGGGTCGAGACATATGGTGAGCCAAAGTGGACGATGTAGAGTTTGTTCCAGACAGTATTCATAAACAAGGGAAGCAGATCCATGATTCATCACTGATGGCCTACGCAAACACACACACACACACACACAGCCTGGATCAAATCAATCCACATTATTGAATAAACCACAGGATCAGATGAATCATATACTGATGGGGGAGGGAGGGGTCACATCACTGGAGACCCTCAGCTGCCTCCCTCTCTTTCCTCTGGAGACAAGAGACACGTGGTCCTTCCTCTGTCCCACAACCCACCACTACCTTCAGATGTCAGCAGCACATCCACATGTAGAGACCTTCTGTCATCCACACAACAGGGGGGGGGTAATGTGCGCAGATGCAGATGTGAACCCCATGACCAATAGTATTGGTCCTGCTGCCTGGCCGTCACTGGCTAGGTGGCTCACTTCAGTCACATTTGGAGAGCGTATCCAGACAGCGGGAGCAGGTGCCGAACCTCGGTTTTTTTCGACACAGGGTTGCAAACGTTTTGTACCAACTGTGCTAGGCTACTTTGCGGTTGTCCACATGTCAGTCACTGAATATCGATGCACTTTGTATAATTCTCTCAGAGCTACTAGTTACAGGAGCCAAAGGCGAGTGTCATTTATACTGTGTTAACGAAGCGTGGGTTAGTAAGTGAATGTACTGTAGCTAGCCTACTTTTACCTGGAGCGTATTTGTACAACTGTTCTTTACTTTGTCAGCGGACTATCGGGGATATTTGTATGGGTATTTACATGACGTTATATATTTTGCACTGTACAGGAACAATCTATTTGTTAAGATAACTTTATTGAAAATGGAAGAAATGTGATGTAGCATAAGAATGTTTTCAAAGTGCTCGGAACGCACCGGTTCGGATCTGTGCCAGATTTGAACACGCGACCTTTGGCTGCTTGGAGAGTTGCTGTAGCGAGGCTTATTTCCATACATGTACTTTAGGCAAATGTGTTTTGTTTTTTTTGACCTTTTGATCCACTTGCTGTTCTTTGGCATTGTGATATAAGCTTGGTGGAATACGTGCAATAAAAGAGACTAGTTGTAAAGACCATTGGAACTATGAATGTCTCAAGCTTCGACTCCATCACGCTGCGTCCAGGTGACACCGACGCACCTTGTGGAATTAACAGACTGCTGTGAACTGCAGATTACACCGAATTAACAGATTAAAGATTGGAAGAGACATTCAATTGATGCCGATGTGGTGAGTGGGTGGTGTGTGAGCTTTTTTTTTTGAGAAGTGAGATTTAATTAAAAGCTTCTTAGAGGAATCCTAATGCTGTGGTTAATTAGAGATTAAATCAGTGCGCGGCAGCCGAAGTTTATGGAGACATTATGAGAATATGAAAGAGATAATTATAGAAGGACGGAGAACTTGAAAGGAAGAAAAAAACCACCACTGAGTGTCAAATATAATCCGCTTTGAGCTCCCCTCCCTCAGCTGCACAACATACTGCATCACATTACTCCCCATCTGTCTAATGTGCCTAATTATATTGTGTGTAATGAGCAGCGTGGAAACCGAGAGCATTGTTAAAGATCTCTGCTTCACCGCCAGTTCTGCTGAGTGGAGTGAGAAGCAACTGATCGACAGCTGTCTATCTGTATAGCCTTGCATTCAACCCTACTCACTCCGGTCTTTAAGGCTTTGAATCCTACCTGCACGTCATGGGCGGCATGGCTCAGAAAGAGGAGCAGGTCCTCTAGGATTGGGAAAGCTGCTGGCTCGATTCCCGGCTCCGTCAGAATGCCTGCTGAAGAGTCCTTGAGTTGGACGTTGAACCCCTGACTGCCCCTCAGGCACTGCAGCTGCCCACTGCTCCTATAAAATAAGATGGGTTAAATTCAGAGAAATGCACATTCACCCTTGTGGGACTGATAAGGGGAAATTATTATTATTATTATTAATAATATCATTATTGAGCACAAAGCCAGCAGGTAAATAAATCTGTCTCTTAAATCAGTGAGTTAGCATTGGATGGGGCACTGGTGGAGTAGGCTGCTCCTGATGGAGGAGAGGCATTGGTCTCAGAAAGAAAAGCCAGGGTAGGGACCTGTATCTGCTTCTACTGGAGGAGAAGTGTCATGTGTAGCAACCCTACGCCTGCTCTTCTCCCTGACACTTAGGAGCTTGCACAGATTAATCCGCTTTAGTTCCACTCCCGGAAAGCCATCCCACGGCTCCAAAGCCAGAAGGCAGCCTTTTGTTTTTCTGGAGTTGTCTCAATAAATTGCATTACGTCTATTATGAATTTTATGAAACTTGCCCTATGAGATGAATGGTCATGCAATTACTCAGCTTCAGTGTCCCAACGGAAGAGAGGAGGGGGGGGTGACTGTCTCACTGAGACATTACTGCACAACACGATTTTCTTGCATCTCTCAGACATTTGTACTACACACTAAAACAACAACAACAAATAAAGAATGATAATAATAATAATAAATTCATAAAGCTATCAACTGCTTTGTAGACATTGGTCTGTTGTTGAAAGTCCCTCAGTAAAGAAACGCATCTCCCTGGAATAAAAGGGCTTTCCGTCATATCGACAATATCAAGTCAGCCCCACTACACGTGTCTTTCTTTACCACAGACCCTGGAGCACAACTGGCTGATGACGACCACCATAGACTACGTGCTCTTTGTGTTGTTTCGGGCTGGACTGCGGACAAGAGGTGTGTGAAACTCTAAAGTAGCAAAGGCCCCACAACACCATGAGATGACACAGACGACGTTTGGTTGCAGAGTTTACATTTCTGGGATGTGAGCGTGTTCTGCTCTGCACCGTTCCCTCTGTAATCTGATAGTGGGCCGTAATGCACGTAGTAGAGCCGCCTGTGGGGAAGTCTTTGGGAGTTTCTCTGCAGGAGTGACAAAGTGAAGGCAGTGCGGGGGAGAGAGAAGTGCCACATCAAAATGGATCACAAGACCGGGGAGAGGAACATCAAGACGTGGCTGGTCCTGGCAGGAGTAGTCACGCTGGTCTCTGGTGCTCCCCCACGATGTGAGCCAGGGGACCAAATCCTAGGTAAAATCCATGCTTACACGATAACGTTTACTTGCATTTATGACTCGCAGAGGAACCTGTTGCTTGCATTTCACATGGCATCCTCTGACGTGCGTGTCAGGACCGTGCCTGTCGTTCCCTCTCTGGTCCTGCTTTCTGGGCAAACTGTGTTTTACAGCCATTTAGCCTGCAGTATGCAGACGTGACAGGATTGTCTCTCCTCAGATCAAACCAAGCCTTTAGCCACATGTGTGTGTGTGTCTGGGGGGGGTTGCTGCATGCCGCTAATGGAAACTTCCAGGGGCGCTTGGTGTGAATGAGGTCTGTTTTGATGAGTCACTATTAGAGATGAGACTGAAGGGGCGGACAGGTATTTTGGAAGAGACACTGGAGGAGGGTAAGAGGTTCTTATCAGGGGGCTTCCTCGTAGACCCCCTGGAGGCACGTGAAGGCGCCATTCTGCCATCTAGTGTCTCCTTCACGACAGTGACGGATACTGCAGCAGCACCTAAACCGTCTTCATGCTGGACCTCTGATGTGACTGCCATCTGAAATGTGCTTTGTCCTTCCGCAGGACGATGTAAGCCCTCGTCTGGAGAGAGAGGTAAGTAGGCCTGTCCTGCAGTGTGGAGGGGGAGCTGTGCTCCGCTGCACGTTGGCCTTGCATCCTGCAGGCTGGTCAGTCAACTATAGGGAATGTAAAAAGCCAGGAGACCCTCAGCACATGTAAACACATGAGCCCACCCCTCAAACAAGGCAAATAATCCCACAGCTTGATTGCTTCCAGTCTGGGGCATAAGTTAAACTCTGCTCTCAGACACCGTTTTGCCCCGTAACGAAGGTGTGTCTGGATGTTGGGCTACTCCTCTTCTCAGTCAACATCTATTGGTTGTTCTACAGGGACACGTCTCCCTGTATTACCAGTTATCCCAAGTCAGCTCGCAGAGTCGTGCTGGGGCCCATCCCAGTGCTCAATGGGCAAAAAGTGGGAAAACACCCTGAACAGGGCAGCATTCCATCACAGGGCTTGAGATGTAAGGGGGTCAGTGTCTCGCTCAAGGACACTTTGACACCCTTTGTGCAGGGGCTGGGGATCGAACCACCGATCTTTTGATTATGAGACGACCGCCCTGCCTCCTGAGCTACGGCACCCCTACCAAAAGAGCCCATCATCTCAAATCGTGTGAGAGAAACCCCAGTGTGAGGACTCCTGCCGAGGTAGAGAAGCGAGGGTTTGAACGGCAGAGCTGATGGCATCATGAGTCACACTGTGCCTCGTCCTAATGAACGTGCCAAAGGCAATAAAAGCACCAGGTATATTTTTAGATGATCAACGGCAGTATAAAATATTCAAATTCTAATTTCCAGTGATAATCTAAATATTTGGGGCTTGATGATTGAGGGAGAAACAGGGGAGGGCAAGGGAGGGCATGTTGTCAGCCTGTGTTGTCGCTGCTCCCTTTAGCCGGAGTGTAAAAGCACTCAACAGCACCAAAACTACAAGGTCAACATGTAACTCTCGAGTTTGCCTTTTGCAAGCACAATAACAGCAAACGAAATGGCGACTTTTAGCTTAAAATAGCTGCAATAAAAGTACACTTGAATTTTTTTCTATTATTCTTGGCCTCAACCATATTTGTAGAATAAACAAAAATTAAATAAAAACTGAGCTTAAGTTTCTTTAAAGGTCCACAATCAGCCTATATTATTGATCCTGTCTTTAGAAAAAGTATTCCACAAGTCCAAGTACACCGTCCTCAACCTTGTCTTTAGTAAGAACAACCAAAGCAGAATAAAGGTACACCATCAGTCTACAAGAAAACTGGTGTGAACTTCTCCTTTCTCCAAAGTTCTATTTATTATATTTGATTTTGTTTTCCCACCAGCCAAATGCACCGACATGCTCCTGTCCTACTGTGATGACATGCCGTACACCCAGACCATGTTCCCCAACCTCATCGGTCACCAGGTCCGAGAGGAGGTAGAGTCGAGTGCCGTGTATCTGCTGCTGAGCGTGGTGGACTCGCTGCTCGGTGGAGAGTGCGTACCGGACATCCGCATGCTGGGCTGCTCCGTGGTTGCCCCGCGCTGCGAGAAAGACCGAGTGCTGAAGCCCTGCCGCAGCACCTGCGAGGCCGTCCGCAAAAGCTGCGACCATGCCTTCGTGGGCATAGAGATGGCGTGGCCCTACTTCCTGGACTGTGACCGTTTCTTCGTCAGCGACCAGGAGGGCTGTTACAACCCCCTAGAGGGCCTCCGAGGTAGGGGCTGGAAGGTATCGAAGTCCTTGATCAGGTCCTCAGGTAGCAGCAGTGCTGCTGAGTTCCTACTCAGCCAGGGAGTTCATCATAATCACCTGCTGGGGCAAAGTCTCCCTGGCTGGAGGCTTGAAAGCTAGAGAAATACCAAAGGCTGAAGGAGAGACTGGATCACATGTGGGAGGTAAAATCCACAGTATTGCCAGTGGTAATAGGAGCACTTGGTACTGTGACCCCCCCCTGAACAGGAACGACATCTGAGCTCTGTGTCCTGAAGAGTGCAGTCCTAGGGACAGCCAAGATACTACACAGAACCTGGTAGTGATCCTGAGCTTGAGGGAGACACATTCCAACCTGCACCACGTGCAACTACTCTTGGCCAATAAAAAGATTCTGATATCAAGCACAGTCTAGATGAGGTATAAACCAGAGACAGCATTTCCGTGCAATACCGTGATAGCTTAAGACAAGATAAGTCCTGCAGGGGGAAATTGCAGATAATAACAATAATAATAGCTAATAAATAATATTAATTAATTATTAATCAATGTATTTACTATAATTTTATTATTATTATTTATCATTAACAGGATTATTATTTCAATCATTTTAATATCTTAATGGCTTTGGATGCACATGCTGGATCCTCAAATGGTACTTGTATCCAGGATTTTCTACAAGTATGGAAATAACATTGTGATTTTACTGACATGTGAGCACACACAGTGAGATGCTGTCAGTCAGACTTGCAGCCGGAGCATAAAATTACAATGAGAGCTGGAAGAAAACTGCAATGCACCGATAACAACTCAACAGTGCTGTCTGTGTTTTTAACAGCAGCAGAAGTGGAAGGCCCTGAGAGCCTCCCTACTGAGGAGCCCTCCACCATAATCCAGTTCTCCTATCACTCCAACACGCAGATGAACACCATCATGAAAAAGACGGAGGCCCAGTGCTCCGATATCGCCACCACCTACAGCATTGGACGCAGTTCAGAGGGCAAAGACCTGCTGGTGATCGAATTCTCCAAAAACCCAGGCCAACACGAACTGCGTAAGTCACTGGCTTCAACCTCTCCTTCTGTGTGATGTTAATCCCAGAGGGATTTTAGCCCCATTAACACCAAGTGGAAACCAGTGGGTCTGGAACTCAAAGCCAAAGTGGAAGTGCCTCAAGTTGTGGCTGTAATTGGGCCACCCAGTGGCTAGGTTCAAAAAATGTCCAGTCCAATGTATGTAAATGAGAGAAGAACCAACTTCTTCCTTCAAATACAGAGCCAATGTGTTTTTTACAAGCCGGGGCCTAACTTGTTAAAACACGAGCCAGTTAAATTTGGGCGTGGGTATTTTGAAAATGGTAAATTCCTTAAGAAGATACTGAGGATTAAAAAGTGGCCTATTGAGGGTGTAAACTCCTTGATTGACAGGTCTGTCGACCTGTCTGCTACCAAGGTTCCACATTGGCTCCTCCCATCGTCCAAATTTGGACGTTCTGGCTCCATCAGCAGAGTTGAATCTGTCTGGATGCTGACTGCTGGAATGTCGCCCTTGTCTCCTAGTTGAGCCGGAAATAAAGTACATTGGCAACATACATGGGAACGAGGCCTTGGGACGTCAGCTGTTGATCTACCTGATCCAGTACCTGTGTTCAGAGTACCTGCTGGGCAACGAGCGTATTCAGACCCTCATCAACACCACCCGCATCCACATCCTCCCCTCCATGAATCCTGATGGATACGAGTTGGCCTCTGCCGGCCTTCAGGACAACAACTACGCCGATGACGAGGAGGTACAGCTGAAAGCCTGGTGCTGAAATTCACCTACATTCAAATTAAACCATGCCAATGAGAACCGACGAGCCAGGTGTCACGGGTTTGAACCCACCATGGGGGCATCCGGCCTTGACCCCTCAGGCTCCACCCCCACGGCGTGGGGACAAGCTGTGAACCGTAAAACGAGCACTGTGATATGATAATGCCTGTTAGGGATCATGTGGGGGGGTCTGTCTCCTGAGGTCCTCTGTGACTGGGATGCATGTTGGGGTTCCTGAATCTTTTCATATGTTTAACATCATGCCTCCATGCCTCAGGCTCCCAGATACACCAGCTGGGAAAACATTGGCCACAACAACGCCCAGAACATTGACCTGAACAGAAACTTTCCTGACTTGACGTCCATCGTTTACAGCCGACGTCGACAAAAGCGCTATCGCACCGACCACATCCCAATCCCAGACTCTTACTGGTTTGGTAAGGTACAGTACCACTCCTTATCCATATACATTCTCACTAAACACAAGTTTGTTATACAGGGAAATACTGATGAGCAGATATTCCCCCTGCTAAGGCAGTGCTGAGAGTGACTTCAGGATATCCATTTGTCCTTTTTCTTATTATTTTACACTCTGGTCTCATCTTCCATGTCCATGCTGCTGTCAATCAGGTCGCGCCAGAGACTTATGCTGTGATGAAATGGATCCGGTCCATTCCCTTTGTGCTCTCCGCTAACTTCCACGGAGGAGACCTGGTGGTGTCCTACCCCTACGACCTCTCCAAACACCCTCTGGGTCACAACCTCCTGTCGCCCGCTCCAGACGAACAGGTGAACAGGGTCTACAAACAGCTGACGTAGGTTTCTCATAGTTGAGGTTGGGACGAGGCCACACAGAGAGGAGAGGTAAAGTTACACCACGTTAGACTCCCGATGATACTGACGGTCCTTTTAGGAGTAGGAATTTCTACTCTGCCTCCATGTTGGGATTCCTGAGCTGATACCTGAACATTAGGTGAGGGGATGGCAGTCGTCATACTGAGCAGTTTGCTGTCTCTGGAATGCTGCTGCCAGGATTTAGAGGAACGAGGGCATTTGTCTGTACAATCTAGTCCATCTTGACAGCTGAGGGTGGCAGCAAACCAGGAAGAGAGGGCCCGGTGACATCATCAATGGGCGCCTTTCCTCATAATTTCAATGGTTCTCCAGACACAGAGGACTGCACAGTATCATGGCTGCTAATGGGAGGAGCTGCTTTTGAACGGCTCGTGAAAGCATCATGACTGTGGGTGAAATGACGGAGGAAGCGTGTGGCTTGGATGCGTGTTTAGCTGCTCAGGTTCACCACCGTTCATTGGTTTTCGACATCCCCAGGTGTTCAAGCTCCTCGGCAGAACCTACGCCAAGGCCCATCCCTCAATGGCAAACGACACCGAATGGTGCGGAACGTCCCGGAACAGCGAGGGAGGACTCGTCAACGGAGCCAAGACGCTCAGCTTCGCAGGTGGTAAGTCAAGGAAGCCACATTGAGTTTCAACTTGATCTCTCTGGATCTACAGACCTGTTCAGGAGTCCCACTGAGGTTGACTTGCTGTGTTTCTGCCTGGACTAATCTACAGATGTCGTTAATAGATGCTAATAGGCGTTGCTAATAGAGATGGCTCTCAGAGAAGTGATGCATCAGTTGATCCAACACATGTTGTTGTAGCAGGACTGTGGCCAAACCAGTTAACACCCGTTAGTCAGATGATACAGACTTTAATTCTCGTAAAGAAACATGCAGTGTACAGTACTGAAGGATACCCATATCAAGATTGAAGCTAATCCCAATGCAGTTATTAGCGTTTGATTTATATTCATATTTTCCCATCTCTTTGGCCAGGCATGCAGGACTTCAACTATCTCCATACCAACTGCTTTGAGATGACTGTGAATCTGGGCTGTGATAATTTCCCTGCTGAGGAGGAGCTGTACAGCAGCTGGCAAGAAAACAAGGAGGCATTGCTCTCCTTCATGGAGTCGGTGAGCAGCATGGCATCAGTTCCTATCATTGGCATTTGGCTAATTTGGGAAGGTGCCTGACTGGATGAGGCTGTACAAACACTAGTATAGCTTGAATTGGATTTAGCTGATTAGATTTAGCTCTTGTATCACCATTACGAATCTGCCAATGAGGGTAATGATGAATATAATATCAACATGCCTGGGGTCTTAACACCTCACATATTTTAAAAGGATTTCATTCACAAGCATTTTCGGAAGAGTAACCCCCCCTCCAAAAAATTATATATATAATAAATGAAGATACAGCTTACATGAGACTATCGGGAAATAGCTAACTCAATGTCTGACACAGAGCTCGGGGGGGGGACACGACACAGCCGAGACAGGTCTCCACTCCACCTCAGGGTTAAACAAGTCAAAGTTATGATGAGTTTTTCTGATGAGCCCGCCAGCGTTTCAGAATCCTCAGTTAGCTGATAACATGCTTCAGACAAGCTAACGTTAGCTCTGCTGGACCGCTGCAGAAGCATCCGTTTAAGAAGAATCCAAACCAAGAGTCCAGTCAGGATGTGTTGTAGATAATATGCAACTGTAGCTACTCCGTTGAAAATGTGCCATCACTAGAAGACCTACTTCCTGTTATGACCTGAAGACAATGATCCCCTGTCACTCTGCTCGCATCACATACCGGCCTCACAACTCGGTCCTGCTTGCCCTCTATTACACAATGTGTCCTTGTGTTTCGTGAGTTTGGTTGCAGTTCTTTCATCGTGTGTGTGAAGCTAACATGTGTTTTGTGGTGCTGTGTTACACAGGCTCATCGGGGTGTCAAAGGCCTTGTCAAAGATGAGGACGGCAATGGGATCAAGGGGGCGAAGATATCGGTCATGGGAATAAGACATGACATCACCACAGGTAGAAATGATCCGCTGACTAACTAGCAGTCTCACTTTGACTGAGGGACCACTGGAGTGCTCAAGGTATCGGGTTAGCCAAGGCCATCAGCTCAGCTTTGTTGTGGAGTCTAGTTTCTGATCCGGTCTGGATGCCTGATGTGCAGCCATACTATGAAAGAAGCCCTCCATAAATGGAGTGATAAACAGTGTTGTCCTATTCAAAACTCCGACCTGTGGCCTCATGCCAAAGAACAACTTCTCCTCTTTTTCTGCAGCTGAAAACGGAGACTACTGGCGCCTTCTCACCCCCGGCGTCCATGTCCTGGTCGCCAAGGCCCCAGGCTACACCCGAGCCATGAAGAAGATCCACCTCCCCGCTCACATGCGTCAGGCGGGAAGGGTGGACTTTGTGTTGCAGAAGGCCCCCCAGGGGCCCGACACGCTAAAGGAGGAGGATGACCACGGCTTCCTTTCCATGGGCACCTATGACCGCTTTGACCCTTACAACCAGTATGATCGATACACCGTCTCTGAATTTAGTCAGAATCAGGCGGAGCAGGCAGAGAAGCCCTGGTGGTGGAGCTACTTTGTGCGTACAGGAGATAGGTCCCCCACATGGCTGCTGAGAAACTCCTAGAGCTCCACCTAAGAAGAAAAGTGACAGGACGGGTGTCTTCTTCTTTTGCTATAGCACATAATTCAATTCATCGTGAACACACATGTCACAGTGGGGAAAGCAGGTTGGCCGGCGGTCAAATACCCACCACCCTCTCTGTAGCGTATACTATAATCTACTGTGTATCTGTGCAGCGCTCCAGACGGGGTACACCAACCTACAGCCTGTGTAAGCCTCAATCTTTTTTTAACTGTATGCCCCTGAAAATCACACGGCCACACTTTACAGCCACGATGAAAGACGAGGATGTTAAAGACTTATATTTTTATGTACACAGTGCCACATGAATAAATTTTGTATCAAGACCACACGTTGCCTTCGTCAATGGATTTAATCAGTGTTCAATAACTTCAGATGAGTAAAAACTCACGCTTCAGGCACTGATGAGCCAGGAGGCGTGGGTTCAAACCCACTGCAGGGCATCGGGAAGTGGCCTTAATCCCACCAAGCTCCATCTAAGTCTGTATCCTTCACCACAAGGTGGGGACTAATGATTAAACATAAAAATCGACCTCTCCAATAAAATCACTACTCAAATATTCTGATCTAATGTTTTTTACTCCCTCATAATTTTGATTCACTGCTACATATGGCCTGATGGTAAATTGTAATGAGGTGTGTTAAACACTAGAGAGCACTGTAAGGGCACTTCTGGGATGAAAAGTTACTCTGCTAGACCAACTTTTACTTATGGGACATGTGGGAATGTCCCATGTGTGAAAGTACAAGTTTTAAGAAATAATATTTAAGTCCGTCAGAACATGTTGCTTGTCATTAATCTAAAATCGGTCCAAAAGACTCACAAGACTTTATCCAATTGCGGTTGCTCGCTTTATTCAATTTCTGTCTCTGGAGACGAGTGAGCCGTGAGCCATTGCTTATCCTCTCCCTACTGATAAGAGTACTCAGAAATATCAAGAGAGATACAAAGTATTAGGCGTTGTGTTGTGTAGAATGGTCTCCGAGATGTACTCGTATCAAGATTTCATACGTTAACCTCGGGCTAATACTAACCGCATTTATAGCATTAATATGATCTGATGAATGATGACAGCCCAGGGACTTCATGTAAAACACTCTACAGAGAACTCCTCTCGCAGAATTCAAACGTTTCAGCACAGTTCACAGGCAAAACAATATTTTTTCATATATTTGTACATCTTAAAATGGTAAATGGACTTATTATTATACGGTGCTTTTCTAGTCTAGCGAGCACTCAAAGTGCTTTGCAATGTATGTCTCACATTTACCAAGCACGAGGGATTGAGGCAGGATGCCCTTTTCCTGACGCCGCGTGGTGGGATTGAACCCGCTCTATACATCGAGGCACGCGCATCTTTATGACCTCTTCACCAGTGTTTTTCTTTAATTGAACAGTTCTCTGTCTTTTCAAGCATTTTACGATCATATGGTGTAAGTAATCCAGTACTCTATAACTCCCTGCTTACTGTGCCATGAAACATACATGTAGGTTTTTAAGAAGGCGGCGGAAAACTTCATTAACATCCCACACGTTTTAACAGGAGTAATGTTTTGTCAACTCTCAATCTGGACCTAATTTATGTTTGTGTACGTTTCCAGATGTCAGCTTTCTCGACGCGCTAATCTATGGCCTCGATACTCCCCGCTGTATAGGGGAGCCTGTGCACAGCCCATGTGTTGACCCTTAATGGCTCCTATAATAACAGCTCGGATCAAAACAGTGCAAACAGGAAACTTGTTGGGCAGTTTAAGCCAAGAATCATTTTCAGGTACAAATGCAGTGTGTTGTAAATGGTGTCTAATCATGTCTAATGGCATCCAATTTAGTACACATCTCACTGGTTTCTCACCCTGGCATCCTGGGTGACCTGGAAGCCATTCATAGGTGTGTTTTTAACTCAGCTACATTGATATACTATGATAGCGGGACATTCAATATTATTATCACTGACAGACCTAAGGGGGCTGTGGTAGCTCATCCCTACAGCGTGTGCGTCGGGAACTGATGAGCCACGTGTTCCAGGTTCGAACCCACCACAGTCCATCAGAACTGTATTAAAACTGTAATGTAGGAGATAATATTGAGACCATGCCTCTGCCATGAGATAATGCATAAATAGCTGCTATGACGGATGCAGTGTTTTATAAAATGTCATCTGAAATTGGTGGAAGTATTAATTAGCATGCACGAATGCCAATACATACTAATAGCATACATACATGCTAATCCTTGCAATATTCTCTTTGTAGTATGCAGTTATTTTTCTCTCTGCTTTTTCATTAATCTTAATCTGTGAGATTCTCAGGGGTATCAGCAAAACGTTAAAAAAAATTGCAAATTTTTGAAGTTGGTTGGCCTTGTTGAGCAAAGGTCACTTCCCAGTCGCCCTATCGTATTTCTGGAATGCAGGACGTTAATGCCATTAATTTCAGTGCCACAGTCTGCTACTGTCACTGTCACAGACAACATTGCCAGGGTGAGGTCAAAGCCGCAGCGAACACAATGCGCCACAGTCTAATAGGCCTGACAGGGCTCGGCCTCTCCCCCTGTAAGAGAACGACTTGTTGGACTTGTCACATGCTTTTTCAGCGAGTGGGACAATCCCATGTAGGATTGACCCTGCCTGTTTTACTGGGACCTGTTCCTCAAGCTACCCATGTGAGCTGGGGTGCCGGGTTACCAATTACATGGGGAGGCTGAGAAACTAGCATTGGCCTGCCCTAACCTGCCACGTTGTATTAGCATCAGCTGGCTGGCAGGTAGGTAAGCAATGTCTCATTTCGGTTCAATAAAGCTGCTTACTGTTCTCAAAGACGGTGTAATACTGTAATGCCACTGCCCCCAATAGGAGTAGACTGGTGTTAAAGGCCTGATCCAGCGTGGGAGTCCAGCGCCCCCTGTGGTGGCAGCATCACCTCGCTGTTTCATTGGTTATAAGACTTTTTTGACTTTCGAACAGGTCAACTGAAGTGTGCAGTTTGTGGGTCAAAACAAAAGACTAAGTTTTGCTTGTACAATCTCAACATTTTTCTATAATCTGTTTACACGCACTTAGTAGAGATTCAGGGAATCCAAGTTGGCTAATATGGAGAGTCATCCAGAGTCAAATTTCATACAAAGACTTGAAACCCTAAAAGCATGCATTACTCAAGCCTCGATATCCCTTGTGAGTTGAGAAATGAGAAGAGCCCATTGCTTTACAAGTCAACACAAACAAACAAACAAACATGAGACAGAAATTAATTTAAATGGTCTATTTACCAACTCATTTAAAGATTCCCCCTACCCGTACTCCCTGGGAAGGCTAATGTTGACAAATGCCTTACAAATACTATGTATTTTGCCTCATGCTATGCTTTCTGAGTGGTGATCCCCCATAAAAATGATCACAAAAGTCCTGGTATCATTAGCTTTTTTTCAAGTTGTGAAAATGATAAGAAGCAACTAAAAGGGGGTAGCCCCAGTGGCTCACCTGGTAGACCGTGAACCACCCATCAAGGCTGAGTCCTCACTGCAGCGGTCTGCACTCAAATCCAGCCCGGGCCCCTTGATGCATGTCATCCCCTCTCTCTTCCCTGTCTCCCTCTCTCTGCTATTGCTATGGAATAAAGGAAGAAAATACAAAAACATCATTAAAACAATCAAAACGACTGAATGGAGGCTAATGCAAGAGTGGGTTAGGAAGTTATACAAGTTAATACAAACACACACACACACACACACACACACTGACATACATAGTACAAGGATATTCACCCATACAAATATGCAAGAAACACCAACACACACAGACACACACACACACACACACACGGTTATGCACAGAGAAAAATATGACTGGGTCATACACAGCACAAGTGCATATAGACACAAGTAAACTATATGCTATTTCAGATAGTCAAGTTAGATTTCTCACATCTGGCCTAATTGAGATCAGCTTCTCACAATGAGGGAAGATATCTGGAGATGCGGGTAACTTGTACAAGATATGGGCTTGAAGAGATGACTACACTGAATCCCTCACTCGTTAAAGCAGCTGTAATATCTGGTTCCGTTGTTTGGCTAAATTTATGTATTGCACGGGATTTGCAGGGCAGAGGTTGAGCAACAGGAATCGGCTTGCACAGCCGGGCGAGGGTGTGTGTTGCCTACAGCACTGTGACTCAATACAAAAAGACAATCATTACCAACCTCATGCACACAAAGGAGTTTACTGAAATAGAACATAGACTATAAACAACCTCTTCTCATTCATATATTCACCTTGGGTGCACCTCGTAGACCTTTGTGTTTGCATACTGAACTTCTGTCCCGCACCACCAAAGCTCTGTGAATGTGCCTAGATTAACTTTTTATGAGCCTTACAGGGGCGATTCCCTGTGCCCTGCCAAACTCGCATAATTGCAAAAACAGCATTTCATTTCCTAATAATGGCTCAGTGTCAGGTCTAATTCAGTCCGCTTGTTCGGCAGCGGCAATTACCGAATCGTACATGTGCAGACAACTCCTCCGGTGGGTGATAATAAGCCACTTTCTTTGTTAAAGACCCTGAACAAACTCGGGCTGAACACATGAAGCAGAGATAATGCGACAAGTCGAGCGTGAGTGTATACAAAAACCCACCAATTGTCCCTATGAAAAAAAACTCCTCAACTATGACAAGGGCAGGTCCAACCGGGCCGGGGTGATTCCACTTTAATAGCGTTTGGGATCTCTCAACCACAACAGAATATAACCACAGAAATGCTTGTCTGTGCATCCTGTCGGTGAAAATCCTTCCCTCTTGAAATCAAAGAGGTGCCAGCAGCATGGTCGGACTGCTGGTGGTTTCTGTGACATGGCAGCCACGTCAGAGCTGGCAGGTTTTGCTTTGTTTCATGATTTTTCTAACTGCTTTATTTAATCTTACTCCAGAAGCGTGACGGTCAGAGGTCACTGTACAGAAGGGCCACCCGGATTAATTTGACAGTCAAGAGCCTTTCCGGCGGATGACCAGTTAGATCCAGCCGCCATGTTTGTTGACATACTGGTCATTAGTCTGTTTGTGTTCATTGGTTCTTGATTTATTTTGGAAACGCTCTGCTACTTCGGTACAACCGAGGGATAAAAGGTGAGGCCTGTATGCGGACAGCTGCCTCTCATTCAGCCCCTAGCTGTCCTCTTGCTGACTCACGTAAACCTGACTCCAACATACCCAATTAGACCCAATAAATGAGGAGGACATGCCTCACATGAAAGCAATTGCTTTGGTGGATATTTGCCTCTACAATATGACCTTGTGAAGGTCAGATGGCTAAATACGTTTTCTTTTGATGGGATGAAGCTAACTCACGCACAAACTGACGTTTAGCGTCCGTCTTGCTCTACCATCTGTGTAGATTCATGCCAAAATATTTGTTTACTGCCATTTTTTGGACTTGCCAATTTTCGTGACGATAAGCTTGCGTTCCTTTTCTTCTTCTTCTTTCTGAGTTACATCAAATTCCTACCAACTAGAGAATTATCACCGCCTTACTTAAACATTCCTTACATGATTGCTATGAGTCCAGAACCTTGGAGATACCTTCCATATGCAAGTCAATCCCAGATTTATTGACTTGTTACCCAAGTCTCTTCGTTGCCATATATATTTATCCCATTTTGTTCCAACGACTACACTATATGTATTATACATACTAAACTTGGAAGCGAAGTGAACAACCAAACACAGACTTGGTTTCAAATCAGCCTGAACGTTCCTTTTCGAATGTCCTTGTACCAGTGACTACATAACAAATAGGTACGTTAGCTAACTTTAGCCATGCTAGTTGCTGCTTCGCTCCACTTCACTCCAAACAATTTTCACGTCCATCTCCCCCATGTCCATATGACAATTTTTTCATTAACATTGAACTTAAACTCCAGTTTATCTAGCCAGCAACACAATCCAACTTCTCACCTATTTGTCCGGATTTCACAGACATCCGTCCCTTCCTACGTCGTTTGTAGCGCTCTTCTGACGTTTCTTCCGTATTCCGGTCCGTAGCCCCTACCCCTGCTCACTGCTGATTGGACCAGACACATGACGCAGACTACCTGCTGTACGTAAAGACGTTCATACGGACGTGATGAACCATGTGACCCACTGCCTCCGTTCAACTGACCTGCCAGCACAGTCATTGGAGATTACACATCGGCCTCAGTCGACAGTACACAAAAGCGGATTTATGCAAATGAAATGATAATTTCAGGCTCAGGGGCACCGCGTAGAAAAAGAAACCACATCTGACCAAGCTTTGGTCAGATGTCTCCATGGAAGCTCGACAATCCAGATGAAGAAACCACTGACCAAAGTGGAATCTGTTCCTCCGGACTCAGTGTTTATGGAGGATCTCACTGCATGTGCTGATGGAGAAGGTCAGACAAATATGAGGGTGGTAGACCAAGACTCCGGGATCTGCATTTAATCCATCCCAAGAGTAGAGCAGAGTTGAGTGTGTGTCCTCAGCTATGGCCTCATTCATCCATACCGTGGCATATCTTGGGGGCACTGTGGATAAGTTGTACATGAATGTTTTGTCTGCGTGACAGAGCTGTTGCTCCGCAAAGAAGTTACAGATGAGATGACTGTTGAGGGAGCATCATTAGCCAGTTACACCCATCACCTCAGTGAGTAATCCAAATAAAACAATAATGCAACAGTTTATTATTACGTCTTTATGATCATTTCACCATCACTTTCTCACAGCAGAGGGAGGTTATCAATAATGACAAAATAACTTATCATTTATCATTAATATAATTTCATAATGGAGAGAGGCAATTAAGTAGTAGTAATAAAATAAACATAATAATAAGGATAATAATGATAATGATCATTATTATTATTTCCCTTTCATATTGGAGGCAGGTAAGTAATAATAATAATGATAATAATAACAATAGTAACAGCACAATGAAACAGTTATATCACGCAAATGTCTGGGCACTATCATCAATGAGTAACCATGGTGAAGCCCTTCTCCGCAGGCCCAAGTCCTTCTCCCTCCGTCCCGTCACGCTCGCTCACCTTCCCCGGCCTTCTGTTGAATGTCCTGAGTTTATGTTGGATCTGCTGGCCTGTCAGCGAGGTGAAACGCAGGGGTCCCACATCTCCGTCATCAAACCAGCCGATCCCCCAGAGAGCAACAAGCACTTTGGCTTCTCCTGGATGGGAGCTTTGCGAGGGAGCGTTCTGAGGGCATCATTAGGTTTTACCTGCTTGTAAAGCTGGCTGTGGCTCTGAGTCGTTGCTCCATTCGACTACCAAACGCCCTGTAGTTTTATTCCCCCTGATCGTTTTATCGTGCTGATCATGTTCAGTTTGGCCTGCTTATCGGGTTGATCCGGCCCATCAATGTTAATCCCCTACGGATCTGATCCACCTTTAGCTGCCCACTGGTACGTGTTGTGCTTCTTGATTGAACCTCACTGGGATTCACTCGCGACAGGCCGCTCCAAAGGAACCGGCAGATATTCAAGAACACTATTTGTCCTGTATTATATTGTTTTGTTTTGCACATTATAGTAATTTATTGTATTATATTGTATTA
>OMLC01105106.1:9280-20034 GCA_900302585.1 Regalecus glesne
GGAGTATTTGATCCCGATTAGGCCCATGTGTAAGTTTTGATTTCAACCAACACTATGAACAAGATAATTTCCATGATTAATGATGCATTCAACATCTTAAAATATAGTGAATTATTCTGATGTTAAATTTACCATATCATCATCTATTACACAAGAGTATCAAGAGTCACTCTATAACCCAGCCATCCTTCTTCTCATCAATGCTATGTACTGTTTACCTTACTTAAAGAATCCTAACATTTTGATTTTTATGTTTTTTTACTTGATATTCAAGTTTTATATCTATAAATCCAGTTACCCTACATGATCTATAACTAGCAAAATTCTATAAATACCAAACTATATCAGACATAGCACATCTCTTGTATCTTCCATTGTTATATGTGAAGCATGTGTTTTAAAGGGCTCGAGTGGTCACCAGACTAGGAGAACGCTGTATAAAAATGAATCAATGTATCATCTTGATGCATACGCAATAATCCGGGGAGGGGAACCATTTCAACCACCCACTAGAACGCAAACGTGGCGTCATCAGGACGCTACCACCAGGCTGACAACGTTCCCTTGGTTTGAGTCATTTTCATTTTGTGCATTCCTCAAATGACCTTTCAGGGATATTATGCTCCATCCTTCATTGTGACCTTTACTCTGATAATTGCCCTCTGCTGTTCCTCTACAGCAGTGATCCTAAATAGCCCTCACTTTATTGCATGCCTTATAAACCTGTCAGTGAGAATGAGACACATACAATCCTCCGGCACTCCAAGTCCCGAGGTGAATGTCTCAGCAACAGTAAAAATAAACAGTAAGAAGCCATGGGGTTTTCATCGGTATTAAATACTATGGCTTTTCCGAGTCTGCGTTTTTCAGCAACTTAAACAGACACAAACCTTTCGCATGGGAAATCATACCCGATATACCACCTGCAACTTATGTCTGCTTAATATGAACTTACTCCTAGATCCTCTTTTAATTTTATCCATGCATTCTCCTGCAAATATGGACTTTCAGTGGGGGCTTGCTCACTCACAATCTGAATAAAGAGAGCAGGATGGACACTTCCGGGTAATCGTGGCTGTCGTGGCTATCTGGATTCACTTCACTAGGTGCTACCAGTGCTCCAACTGACAGTCAGTACACTATGCTAAGAACACAATAGCTCAATTACATTTGTTCATCCAGAGTAAATGTAGATTCAGGGGGAACATTCAAACTCCTCACAGAAAGGACCCAGGGCAGGATTCAAACCAAGGACCTTCTTGCTGCAAGGCAACAGTGCTAATCACTATGCCGCTGTTATCCAGTGGAATTCCGTTGTTCCTTCACACCATATTCTACATTTTCCACCCATTTGGGAAAAATTATCCATACGAGTGTGTGTGTGTAAGAGAGAGAGAGAGAGAGAGAGAGAGAGAGAGAGAGACCCAACACGCCAATACACCTACAGTAATTTTGTACAGCATGGACTCTACTGGCTGAAACATCCTCGCCTGCGTGGACATAGTGCCTCTTATCCCTGCACTGCCAAGCACGTCTGTGCATCTGCCTGTGATTGAATACATTAGCATCATACTGTCAATGACCTTTCCCTGTAATGGGGATGTTGTAATGTATGGCACAAGCACCACAGCCCATGAGATGTCATATAAAGGTTATTTTAAAATATGCTGGCACTAACTCTAACAATGAGGTCCAATTTTACATCACGAATAGTCTCCATGTTGTGGGGTTGGACATGGATGGAGTTTGGGAGATTAAGGCCGGATGCCCATCCTTGATGCCCCGCGGTGGGTTCCAACCCGCAGCATCTGGCTCATCAGTTCACAAGGCATGCACGCTAACACTGAGCTACCATGGTCCCCTACCCATCTTTAACAATATGGTCTTTTAAAAAAATACCCATTTGTAAGTAGAACCAACTATTTTTTTAAATAATACCAATCATATATACCCATACAAAGTCAAGGCACTTCATTAAGTCATTGTTTTCTTACAATGAAATTTGTCCTTACAATTAAATTTGTCCATCTAACCCATCCTATCATATAGGAGTAGGTAGCAGCTACAGCACCCAGTTGTAGTAGTTAGGGGCTCAATGTTTTGAACAAGGCCTCTTCAACAAGCTTTCTGAAGGAGCAGGGACCAAACCAGCGACCGTCAGATTATTAGATTACCAGCTTGCTGCACCAAATAGGATGTTTATGTTCTTTAAAATGGATGCAAAGTGATCAGAAATCTATCTTCTTATCTATTTCTATCCTTGAGATAAAAATAAGAGTATTCTATGTCTGTTCATCCCCACAACATGGGTATTAATTATGACACATAAAACAGACCTCTCCTTTTAAACAGATTTAAACTATACTTGAATATAGAAATGATTCCAACATTCTGGATTAAAATTTACTCATAATTATACTGTCATGATACTCTTTTACTTTTAACTATACTTGTAAGTGAGCTTAAACTTGTGTAAAAGTGTAATCTATACTGCTGGGGCAAATAAATTTTACTCCCGCACAAACACTGGGTACTTGGTAAGTATTTAAGAAGTCTGCAGATGAAAATATAAATCCAATAAACTCCTCTCAAGTTTACGTCTCCCAAGTACAACGGAAGTCAAATTGAAATATGTTCGACTGTTTTTAGTTAAAAGAGCCATCCTGAACGTGCGGTAAAAGCAAGAATAGTTGAGAGTTCTTCTTTTTTTTGAAGGAAATCGTTTTCCAGGTAAAAATAAAGTTTAAATCACGACTTTTTCTTGGACATACATTGTCAGTCCTTACTCCGGCAGGTCACGCTATTAAAAAGTTAGCTTTCGAAGCACACCTTGACAGTCTCTAAATGGACTGTGTCACTTTAAACTTGCTCCCCGGACACACCGCCCACACCTCAAGCACCGACGGACAATCACAGCAACTTTAAACATGATTTAAAAACATGGAAGGTTAGCCATCATGCTACACAAATATGTTAGCAGGTGAAAATACGCTTCCATGATATTTGACCGGTGTTATCGTTTTCCAAATCTACTAGAGCGTGTTAAGGGTGGGTGGTCAGGTAGTTGCCCCGGTGAACTCACCCTCTTGCTACGATGAGCCGCAGCGCCTCCAGGTTGCCGTGGTAGGCGGCCCAAAGCGTCGGCGTCATTCCGTCCTCGTCTGGAGCGTTAAGCTCCTTCTGTGCGGCCTCCTTCAGCATGTCCAGGTAGCCATCCCGGGCCGCCCGGTGGTACCGGTCCTCCATAATGCCCGTGGCTTATGGGGCTTATTACCTCGCTAACCTGTTTAATGCCATGGAGAGATAAAAATTTATTTGCCGTGATGGCAGATAGGTTTGTCCGGTCATGTTTTGTGGTTCATTTCTTTTCTCTCTTAAAAAAAAAGTCTGCCCGGATACTGGGTGACATGTAAGAGGTCCGCTGGTTGTCAAGCAGGGCAGTGTTATGGGAGAAACGTCACCCCCTGCGTTTAAAACAAGGAGGGGCGTCGTTTATTTCTCATCGAGCCTCGATGAATAAATCCACATTCAAATGTACTCATTTAACCGGTGTATCCAAAACAGTTAGCAGACAAATATTAGTGCCAATTAGTCCTTGAGAGCTTTACATTCTAATAATATAATTGAAGTAATAAAGGAAGTAATGGCATAGCCATCACATCATACTATCATACTAGATGAAGTAGTTGTATCCACTTTTTTGGTCGTTGTATTCTTACAATGAAATTGGTCTTTTGGATTTAGCCCATCCTATTAGGAGCAGTGGGCTGCTGCGGCACCTGGGAAGTGGTTAGGGGTCCAGTGTCTTACTCAAGGACACTTAAGGTCGGCACACTGTCTGAGGCAGCGGGGGGATCAAACCAGCAACCTATTGCAAGCACAGTAACCCAGGTAAAGGAATCAAATGAAAGGTGAATCAGTTCAACTGGATCAGACGTTTATTCAGAAACGTTTTGTCACTCAAACAGATGATATCGTCAGTCTGTGCTGACTGCTAGCATCCCCACTCTTATGAATTAAATCTCTTACCACAGTTCACTGACCACATTAACTCAGTGGACAACCACATCAAGTTCATCAGGGAGGATGTTAAAAATGATGTGTTGGCTTCCTTGAATTGCGAAATTAAGATTGATGATGAGGACATTTGATTGGGGGGGCATGGCTCAGTGGGTAGAGCGGTCGTCTGGCAATCAGAAGGTTGCAGGATCGAGCCCCGCACCCGCAGAGAAGCGTGTCAAAGTGTCCTTGATAGACTTGCAACCCTTCAGTAGTGTAAATCTGCCTTTCACCCAATGAGAAGTGAGATAGGCCCCAGTTCCCCTGTGATCCATTGTCAGGTAAGTAGTTGATGATGTATGGACATGTAATTCTTGATGTGCACAACACATCACAACACAAACCGTGAGTAACAAGGACTCTATACCACCGAGTTGATAACGTCCCCACTGACTCACCTGCCAGGGAGGAAGAGAATTCCCATATTAAACAGACCCTGGTTAAGTGTGGTTATCCCAACTGGGCCTTTGTTAAAGCCAGGAAGCCTCCCAGACCGGTCCATTGAATGGAGAAGAACAGCTGCCAAAGCATCACCATGTGATGATTCCGTATGTGGTAGGAGTTTCAGAACAGTTGAGATGCATATTTGTTAAACATTGAGTTGCTTTCAATTAGGACATTTGGAACAAGTGACCTGGAGTAACTTACCTGAGGGCAAATTTTGGATGAACCTCTATCCCTCTGATCAACTTCAGTCGATAGTCTAAATTCCCAGCTTAGGTTAACATTTCAAACCATAAATTGATTACAAGAGTGAATCTGGAAATAAGCCGGCCATGGTAGTTCAGTAGCAGAGTGTATGTGATAGGATCTGATGAACCAGATATTGCGGGTTCAAAACCACCGCGGGGCATCTTCCCTTATTCCCCTACACTCCATTTATGTCCATGTCCACCCCCACAATGTAGGAACTAATCGTGACATTTAAAATAGACCTCTTCGTGAATCTCAAAAAAAAACAAAACTGCTACGTCTTATCAGTTCTAGCTGAACTGATAAACCTGCTACTGGCAGTAATGGCAGTGATAAGGGAGGCCTTTTGGTGTCAGTGCCTGGTGGTGACTGTACTAAGTGGCAATGAGTAACCTTCTCAGAGTAAGGTCAAATAGTTTAAATCCGATCATCTGAATTAGGAATTTTTAAAAAAACAGGAGGACTTTCAACATTTTAAATCTATAGTCAAATGACCTGATTCCAACTATTTTGACCTTTTTGACTACCTGGGTTATAGAGCATAAAAAGATGCTTCTCGGAGTAAGGTGAATTCACAGACCATGACATTTTTAGCATTGAGAATAAGACTAGGCCATGGATAAACATAATGCACTTGGCATTTTCTTGGTCATTGGAGAGGGGTATAAGGACTTTGCTAACCACAGAAAAAAATGGGGCCAATAAAAACACAAAGGTCAACACGATAAGTGCACAAGGAAAGCTGTGTCAATATTAATCTGTAATATTAGCTGGGTCCTGACCACACCTTCACCAGTTTAGTGTATGGGAGGGTTGAACTGCTCTTACTAAAACACATGCCCTCACATGGGAGTCCCAGTTCCGTTCATATAACTGGAGAAAGTATGAAAGAAAGACCCAGACATTGAAAACTGAGAGAAGAAAAGGAGTGAAAGGAACCAGAGAGACATCGGAAAAAAGGTAAATAATCTTCTCAGGGAACGCGAGCATGAATTCAGATCCCAGTGAGACGGCTACATCCATGGTATCAGACATGGATGGCGCTTGGACTGAACTTGAGTCTACTTCTAATGGAGAGTCGAGCGAGCGGAAGAACCTCGAAGACCAGATCCAGGACCCAGAGTCAGATTCCTTGTTGATGTGGGACCCCAGCGGAAGGCCTCTGCTCTCTGGGCTACTGGGCCTCAATATAGTGCTGCTGGGGTCTGCCCTGGTGGCCGGCCAGGCTTTTAACCCCATGGTCCTGAAGCACCAGGAACCCCAGGTGTTTCTGCTACTGTTGATGGTGTGCAGCATGGTGTGGATGCTGTGGTACCTGCTGTGGACCAGGAGACAGCCCGGTGTCTCTCCACTCAAAGACCACCACGCTGGGGGAGCTGCTGTCACAGGTAAGGCCACGTGTATCGTGTTTCGATTCGATATATTACTTCGGAAAACGTCTTTTGCTTGTCTCAGAAATAAATAAAAAAAATGTTTTGCTCTTTGACAGTGGTCCTCATGCTTTTCGCAATGTTCAGTCTTCTGCTGCACGTCTTCAGGATTGGGTATTTGGTCTTTATGAGAGCGTGTAAGCCCATTCCTCAAGTTCTCATTCCATTCATCGAGGCACCGTTTCTAGGGCTACAGGTAATGATGGTTTCTCACTTTACTTTTCTTCTAATCTGACTATATTGGACAATTTTCTCTGAATGGACATTTTATAGGTAGGGCAGTCATCTAGTAATGAATTGGAAGATTGGTCAGTCTGATCCCTGGTCCCTGCAGAAAGCGTGTTGAAGTGTCTTTGAGCAAGACACAGAACCCCTAACTGCTCAAGTCCTGTGATGGAATGGTGACCTGTCCAGGGTGTTTTCCAAGCTTTTACCCCATTAATACTGGGATAGAATCCAGCATGACTCCGCTGCCTGACTTTGGATTTGTGGTTGACAACAGATGGATGGATGGATGGATGGATGGATGGATGGATGGAAACTTCATGAGTAAAATAGGTTTCTGCCTCCTTGACACTTGCTGGCTTTCATTTATCATTGGCTTTTCTTTTGTAGACATATTTACTCTGGGCTCATTCCAAAGACTGTGTCCATAGATACAAGATCATCACCAGGTGCCTCATTCCTACATTTTAAAGAAACAGAATCATTTATGGCTGTCATTGCCACAATGTACTAAATAAATTGTCTTTTTTAACCATTGTTCTAACCTTTCCCCATCACTGATTTCCAATGTTTAGCCTTTTTACTCTCGAGTCTTTTTTATATCCCTGTTTTTATCATTATTTACTGTGCTACCCAGTTCATCAACCACGCTAAAGAAGACTTCCTGTTACATTGTGACAGACAATAAAGATTCTTTGAAGCTTGATGAACTCTTGCAAATGAGCACTGGACTTTATGGGTATATCTGTGCTTGCATGTGTGTGATTTCATACTCACTTAGGTCTGGGCTCATTGTGACCCTTTGTGCAGACCTGCTGCTATGGTTGAATGCGGTTACAGATGACACCATCCATCAAGAGATCGAGTTGGAGAAGGAAGAAGGACTCCCTTTAGGCAGTTCTTCTTTTTCTGAAAGTGCAGACCCCTCCAGTGCAGCAGGTACCGCATGTCAGAGCAAAACGAGTCATTTTTATAATACGGTAAAAGCGGCGTAGTGTGCGGACTGCCAGCACCTGGAGCAAGGCACATATTGCGGCCCATAAAAGATTGTAAAATATGACATTGGTAGTATTTATTTGCCGCACCATGTTGAAAAACTGTAGAATGTTCGAACATCGGTTGGGGGAGGCCGTGCTATTTATAAGACGAGATAAGATATTCCTTTATTAGTCCTACAGGGGTAAATTATTTACTATCACCACTTTTACTTTTTTATTTTGCACCCTTAAGAATTTTGTGTCTCGGGTAACCACTCCCATAGGCCAATCCATGCTATGCCACTGAGTGAAGGTAGAATAAACCTGTATGTGCACTGTATGTATATGATAGTATCGTGTAAGGCTGGCTTATTAGTCGGTCATTCTTCATGTCTTCCTCCAGGAATGAGCAATGCCACAGTTTGTCGGTGCGCCGCGAGTGCGGCCTGTATCATCTTCAGGAAGGGTTATGAGATTTTTTACCCCTTCACTGTTGAGTACTACCTGATGGCCGGCTGCATGCTTTACGTGATGTGGAAAAACGTTGGACGCAGGACAACCCCAAGTCCTCACGAGCACGTCGCTCAGAAGCTGACTTTGCGTATCGTTTACCGAGGTGGGATCTTTGTGGGACCTTTGTTGGGCTTCCTGGTCCTCATCGCAGGACTGACTATATTCATCTTCTACCAAGTGTGGGTGAACCAGCGGCAGCATCGCTTCACCGCTTTCCTCATGTTTTATGGATATCATTTAACGGTCATACCCATCATGTCTCTCTGCTCCCTGGCTGGCATGCTGATCCACAAGGTGGAGAAGCGAGCGGAGGTAAGGGGACACAACCCTACTCGTAGCCTGGATGTGATCCTCCTGGTGGGGGCAGCCCTTGGTCAGCTGGCCTTGTCCTACTTCTCCATGGTGGCCGCCCTTGCTTTGGGGACAAAGGGAACCCTGGGGAGCCTCGACCTTTCCTACTCCCTCCTAAGCCTGCTGGAACTAATGCTCCAGAACATCTTTATCATCAATGGTCTCCACAGGCATCCTAGTCTGAGTCAGGCCAAGAAGAGAGGAAGACAGAGAAGCGTCATATTCAAAGTAAGTGGACCATCATTTCCATTCATTTCATTTGGTTTGTGATGAGTGTTTTGTGGTAATCTAAAAGGAGTGTACAGTTTTTTTTTATGGTACAGAACTAAATGTCTCTTAAATGTATCCTCACTTATCACGTTGCTTATAAGAGGTGAAAACAGACTTCTCATTGTTGTAGGAAAACACACCAACAGCACCACCTGCTGACCAAGACGGGAATGGAAAAAAGTCCTGGACCAAGAGGGCAACACGAGAAATCTGCGCTTTTCTCATCCTTTCTAACATAATGGTAATAACCCTGGCTTTGCTTTTTCATCATATTTCCATTTTCTCATAATTTCTCTACTCCCAGTCCAACTTGTTTTATCACCTATTGTATGATCATATTTTTGTATTATTGTATTTTAGTGTGTTGTATTGTACTTAATGTATTATAAGTATGTGTTTAGGGGTGTTTTGTGTTGTCTTAGCTTTTTGCCCACCCTCTGTAAAGTGTCCTTGGGTCTTTGGAAAAGGCGCTACAGAAATTAAGGTTATTGTAATCATTGCTGTTGTTATTATTATGTCAATATTTCTTAGTTTATAAAACTCCGCGACCCGACACCAGATAATCGGTTGACGATGGATGGATGGATAGTTTATAAATGCACTTGTTCATTCTCTTTCAGCTCTGGATCATTCCTGCTTTTGGTGCCCACCCCCAGTTTGAGAATGGTCTGGGCAAGCAGTTTTTTGGCTTCAGTGCATGGTTTGTTCTGGTAAACCTGGGCCAACCCCTGGAGGTCTTTTACCGAATGCACTCTGTAGGAGCACTGATGGAGCTGATCATCTCTGCTTGAGGATCAGGAATATGCATATGCACATGACTTGACTGTTGATTTAAATAAAAAGACCCATTCACACAAACAATAAGGAGGCATCAAGTGGAAATGGACCTGATTGGTATGACTGACTTCTGGAAAACATGTTCAGCAACACATCTGCCTCAATGAAATAACTGAATAAGGACACAGATTAGACACAGTTCCCTTTTATGAATGATTTGTTGTTAGGTATGTCTTATTTCAATAATCTTATATCCAGACATTCACACAAAAATATGCATTAATATTATTTTCATCTCAAAATCTTAATCTTACTGAAAATAATACAGTTTATCTTTAATCTCAGGGTTTGCTTGCTGGGAGAATAGGACATTATCACTTACATACTGTGGCAAAACAAATATACGTTTGGCAAACCAGAGAATAATGATCATTTAGTGGTGTTTTACCTGTTCTTGTATCTAAAAATATGGGAGGGGCAATTTGACGTCTGTCACACTGCTTTAAAAGCTGGTCACAGGCTGTGAGATCTCGTCACAAATCTGCTTACGTTCGTTCTTTAAACCAGGCGGACTGGTGAAAAACCGAAACATAAAAGAGCTTTAATGGGTTGTTTTGTTAAAAGAATAAAAGGCGGAATACGTGTGACATCTTGAAGCAGATCGCCATCCTGTTGGGAGGAAGGTGGCTGTGGAGTCTGCTGGTTGGTGTAATGTGGAGAAAGGCAGCTTGAAGATATGTGAAGAGTTCCCCTTCGGCTTTTCTAAATCCTCTGAATCTCAAACAGTCTCACATCCGTGTCATACCAGATTGGGGGGTCCACATTTCTATGGTGATGAGAGTCGAGGAGAAAATGGAGTCATTGTTAAAGATCACATCAAAAGGCTGTGACAGGCAAATCCATTTAACCTTGCGTGTTTTCGCAAACTGCAATGGAATATCATTTAGCTGGCTCTTACAGATGGTGTATGCTTAAACTAATCTACTAAACTCGATTTTTGGAAACTGGTGCCAATTATCCATTCATACATCATCAACTGCTTACCCGAAGTCAGGTCACAGAGTCATGCTGGAGCCTATCCCAGCGCTCATTGGGTGAGAGGTGGGGAAACACCCTGGACAGGTCACATTGCCATCTTAGGCCTTGAGCAGATAGGGATTCAGTGTCTTGCTCAAGGACACCGACACACTTTCTGCAGGGGCCGGGGATCAAACCACCAATCTTCGGATTACTATGAAACCTGTACCTCCTGAGCTATGCTGCCCTCTGATGCCAATTATTTTCAATAATAATGTCAGTGGATGTTAGCCACACGAGATAAATTAGGCCTGCAGCTGCCGTTTGCTCACCGAAGGTAAATGACGCCCCACATGTAGGTGTGGAACCACATGGCAGTGCTGGTGTTGGCTTGATACTTTCTGATGAGGATTGGATGAGGGACTGGTAACAGGCCCACGAG
>OMLC01105115.1:9689-21244 GCA_900302585.1 Regalecus glesne
CAATGAGTTTACCAAGTACTGTTCTTTGCCGATTAAATTATAGTAAGACCAGTTGGTAGTGAAGAAGAAGAAGCAGAAGAAGAAGAAGAAGGAACTTTATCCTTTTGTCATTGTAAATACATACATTAAAATTTATTTTAGATTCTGTATAATGCTACATCCTTTTGTATGGGAGCATCTAGGGACCAACTCCAGTTCTTTTTCCTATTGCCTTGCTCAGGGGCACAGGGAGGAGTATTAACCCTAACATGCATGTCCTTATGACGGTGGCTGGAAACTGGAGCACCCAAAGGAAACCCACACAGACAGGAGAAGAACATGCAAATTTCAGAGTGGACTTGGGATTCAGGACCCAGGATCCTCTTGCTGTGAGGCAACACTACTCTGCCAACATGCTGTATGTTCAAACAACTGGACCAAAGTTAGAACTTGTCTAACAATATCCACGTGCTCCGACACCTTGAGAGATAACTGTGGCTATCAAGATGCACTTCACTAGGTGTTAGCTAGCTCAAACTGACAGCAAAGGACACTATGTTAAGCCCACAAAAAACTCATTTGTGTGTGTGTGTGTGTGTGTGTGTGTGTGCATGCTGAGAAACTTCTTGAACCAACAAGGACAAACAAGAGCCGCTGGCTATTTTCCACACTTAACAAGCAGTTTCACACTCGCTCCACTGAGTGTGAAATTTCCCTGGGGTAACTGTGTAGAGGTGAGTATTCTGGTCAGAGGGAGGACCCACAATGTTGCCATTTCCTCTCATCCTCCTCCTTGTTCACCAACATCACAGGTGTTTGTTCAGCATGAATAAGAGACATCCACCCTTGTGTCCTCAGCCCAGTTGATAAACACAGCCACTGGCCACTCCTATCACACTCAGAGAGGAGACGGGAGTCATTCATTAACCGTGAGCAACTACCCAGGAGGCTTTGGTGTGATGGGAGGGAGATAACGGGTACCCTGCCACGGGGGTAAAAACTAAATGAGCTGGACAAACCACTGGCATGCTAGTACTAAGTCCGAGGTGTGCTGACACTCGTGTAGCCTGGAGGTTAAAACAAAGCTAATATCACACAGAAGTCTGCTGTTCCCTGTGTTAACTGTGACTCACTCTCGGACATGGGAAGTGTTCGTTTCAGATTCTTAGAAAAAAAATCCCTTCAATCAAACCACTCAAATTCCGAGAACTATAACCTGCTTGATAAAAAATGCTGTCTCGAGCTAGAGGCAATTTTCCTTGGTGGATACTGAGCAGGTGTTTTGGGGCTGCGGTAACTCAGCGAGCACTTTGAGAAGTGACAAGCTTGACTTCGCAGGTTCGATCCCACTGCAGGGTGTCAGGAAGAGTATCCGGCCTTAATCCCCGATGTTCCAACTAAGTCTGTGTCTGTCCATTTCCACAATGTGAGGACTAATCGTGATATGTAAAAATGACCTTTTCTCATACAGAGCAGGTGTTTGGGCACCAGTTGCATCTAGAACAAAAGAGGTTCATCCAGGAGACATTTTGATTCCTGCCATGAGTAAATTCTAGTGTGAGGGGCCAAGAAGAAAACACTGTCATCTCCCATGAAGAAGAGTTAAATAGTTACCCATTTGTGTGCAAAATCTCTGTAGTTGAATGGATTTTTTTCAGAAAATCCCCTAGTTTCCTTGTTATCCAAAAACATGCATGCTTAGTAAAATGGAGACACCAACTTGTCCATAGGTTGAAATGTGTAATGCTTCTATTTTCAGCCCCTAGATGGAACACCAACGTGTTCAAGATTTCTATCTCCATTTCACCCAATACATGTGGGACTGACCTCAGCACCTCCCCATCACTGTAAGACTTATTTGTATTGCACAGAGATGGACGGATGGATGGATGGATGGATGGTAGAGTGGACTCACCAAGCCATCCTTCTTATGGCTCTGAACGGTGAAATCTGGGCAGAAGAGCAAATCAGCAATGGCCAACAGGAGGGATTCAGCCAGGGGCCTTGCATCCTCATCATCATCGTTATCCAAACGCTGGAAGTTCAGAGCTTGAATTAAAAGCAGTCACATTTACGACTTATGGTGTTAAAACAGAAACCAATCACACAATCTACATGAGTATCAAAGTATAAACGAAGGCACATTTTGAACTTTTAGTCAAACAACTCTGCCGCTTTATCCAAATAACAGTCTTTCTAAGAGTCACTCGCTCTCACTCAGAAAAAAACTGCCTTTTACTGTGCATTTCATCTCAGTCCAACACTTTAATTAAGGGTTATTTGATCCTAATTCAAGCACTGAGATGGAGGAGGAGGTGACACAATATGGGCAGTGTTTGGACTTTGGTCCCCGGTAGACCAGGTAACAAGAGAACAATGCAGCCCTGGAGCAGTGGTCATAGGAAGAGTTGGGGATGGGAAGGTGGAGTGGTGGTGGTGGGGGTTTACAACCACCCTTCTCAGAGAGGTTTGTTTTGGAGAGAGCAGAAACAGTCTCATTTTACAGTCCAACCCCTGTTCCAACAGTCTGAAAAACACAGAGATGCTCCCAGACGACACAGTCACGTCCTAACAACTGTGGTTTAAGAATCACTTGGGGGGGAGGGGGTCCACAAAGGGCCCCCGACACTTAGATCTCCAGAGAGGTTAGAAAAGGCTATTGAAAGATGAAGCTAGGAGGACTGCCAGAGGATGGATAAAGTTCCTACATTTGCTGCTCTCAAAAATCACAGTGAACAGTGCAATGTCTACAGACATGAGAGTTCACAGAGAAATTACATGACCCAAGCCTTCGTCAGAAATACTACCAAAGAACAGACCCTTTTCAAATAATTGAAAAAACTCAAAAGTGAATGCATAAGTGCAAAACTGCACATACTAAAAAATAATTTGATGGTGACTATTTAGTGCTGAAGACTCAACGCAACACAAGTAAGTACTGTTATGCAACACACCGGAAATACCTTTGGCAGTTACAACACTGATTAAAAACTAAAGCCAAAACTGATCAAAAGACCAAAAAAAAACACATAATAAAACGGAGGTTTTAGAGAGAGCCAATTGTTTTGACATGAATACAGTTAAAAGGGCAAGTGAACAAACACAAGTTTGGCTGGATATTTTACTGGAGAATTGTTGTGGCATCTAGGGTGCATTCCTTTCCTATTACAGGCCAGTTATAAGATTTACTTGGGTAGTATTTGACACACACATGACAATATCATGCCAGGGAGTATCCTAGCTTAAAAATGTTTAGTCATAAATGAATGGGGTATTAGTTACCACAGTCAGTTGTAAGTTGTGAAATTTGGCAAACGTCAAACTGCAAAGTCCTCACATTTTTTCATGAGAGAGCGGCTGTCTGCCTTTCTAGTTAACAGAGAGGAACGTCGGGGGGAGCAGATCATAAAGGAGGTGGCATAACTCACGGTGTAGATACTGAAGAAGACCTTAGCATCTACTCTGACTGGCCTGTGTGCTGTGATTCATAGTTTCTGTATAGTACACAACCTGACTGGAGGATTATCTGGCATTCCTCTCCATTTCGCTCTCGATACTTACTCTGAGCATCTAATCATCATGAGATGAGCTTCATTTTCTTACCTTAGATCTACCAGCTCCAGGCACGGTGGACCAGAAGAAGCCTCTCCAGTCAGCATCCTCAAAGATGTAAGGCAGAATGCGGGTGAGGAGCCGGGTGCAGTTCAAGACCACCTGCCTCTCCTTCTCTGAGGGACAGCCACAGTCCACCGCCTGGACAAGCTTCTCCACAGCCTAGAATGAACCGAAGTAGATAATAAAGTAGTGCAGGATGAAAAGGGGGTGTCTATGGTGGATCCCCAAGGATCTCCAGAAAAATAACAATGATCACGTGACTTGCTGGTTAACACCCAGCTGCAAACAGTTGCATGCAGTACGATTCTGACATTATCAGACATTATTAGTTTATTTTCTCTTACTTTCTGAACATTTTATATTCTCCTGGACAAGTTTTTATTTATATGGAGGTAAGTTTTTTCAATTGCTTCTGGAAGGAAAGGAAAGGAAACCACTTTATTTGGTCATTGGGTGCTCCTATGGCTCAGTGGTGGGGTGCACACTTCAAGAACTGATGAGTCAGAGGGTGTGGGGTATCAAGCCTTAATCCCTCCAAGCTCTAAATCCATCTCCACCCCCACAACGTGGAGACTAATCGTGATATATAAAACAGACTTCTCCATTCTTACAATTAAATGTTTTCCCTACATATACACCATTCTATTTTATAGGAAGAATGGGCAGCTGCAGCACTTGGGGAGCAGTTAGGGGTTCAGTGTCTTGCTCAAGGACACTTCAACACAGTTTCTCAAGGAGACGGGGATCAAACCAGTGAACTTCCGATTACTAGACAAGCTGCTCTACTTTCTGAGCCATGCTGCCACTTCTGCAGCTTAATTATTCATGGCAAGCCTTTGGAAAGTCTTAACAGTAATATTAAATAATAATAGAAATATTAAACTCTTTGTGTATTGTATTATGCATGGAATTATGTTGCATATACAGGATATAGCAGAGATTAGACATATTATTGATTCTAGATATGTTTTCATCCTAGTTTGAATGCATAAGAAAGGAATGCATCAGGTGACCTCTATTTGCAAAGACATGATGCTGTGCTTAATTTCGCTCAATCCCTACCACAGGAGATTTTTATGATGTATAAAACATATGTTCAAATGAACTCCATCTACCTCATGTTTTTATATTTCCAGAAAAATATCTGTTTTCATCTAGTAAGCCTTTGACCCTTTAAATGGTCAACACCCATAGTGTGGGAACAACAAACACTTGCATTCCTTCTACGCTAGACTATTTCCAGGGAAGAAATTAACCAACCAGAGATACAGACATGATGATACTGTAATGAAGAGGAGGATTACACCTACTGTGCACGTTGAAGTTCCTCGTGCATTTCACTCCCCTTAAGGGTTTACACCAAAACACAAATTTCCGTGGGAAAATCCATCCCTAACAAAGTGAATTACCTTATAACACAGGGTTGCCAGGTTAGATGGAGATTCTTCTCTTACAGCTCGAATCTCAGCTGCAGGCACCAGAGCAAAAATATCCTGGACAGTAGTGGCCTTGTCAGCCCAGAACTGGTCCCAGAAGGCATCATCTGTAGCTTCTACAGGCTAGGGAAGATCACAGACATCAGATGGAGTTAGTGTTTTGCTTTCTATGCGTGCGCGCACGCACGTGTGTGTGTGTGTGTGTGTGTGTGTGTGTGTTTGTACATGTGTGTGAGACATGAGCACAGAATCAGAGAGGGAGTGCCATTGTACTTTCTACAACCCTTGCACAGCTCTGATGTAACTAACTCCCAATGAGGAGCCCAACCAGTTATGATGCTGAAGCCATTATCTTGTATTTTATTCAGGGATGGTGCAGGGCTAGGTATAGTCAGCAAAAACAGAGAAATATCTGTTTTGAAGATGTCATGATACTAACTGAAGATCTATCAGCTGATAATGATGTATTTGGTTTTCAGTTGTTTCATTTCAGGATAGGCCTAATCAATATCTCTGATAGGTTCTCTCCACCATTGTGTTTTATCACCTCTTATTTCCCCCCCTGTGTATAGTCAATCAAGAACATAACAATGTGTAGATTGTTGTGTTGTTGTGTTGACATTCTATGTGAATTACCCGAGAGCCATGAAACCAAGGTCAAATTCCACGTACAAGAAAACCTATATGGCCAATAAACTGATTTTTGATAGCTCCTCAACAGATTTTTCTACAATCTGATTTGGATGAAACTGTATGAGAAATAATTGTGAAGAGAGAACTTCACTTGGAGAACTTCCTCAGCCTACCTTGAAGAAAAAAAAGGTGTCGAGACTATTTTAAAGACGCATCTTTGACATGGTTTCCAAAACCGGAAATATATCCACTAATGGCCAATATTTGACCGGTGTCGAAAAGCACTTTGACGAGTACCAAAGGCCTTCAGCTTATAATGAACCCAGGTACTGAATTCAACTACTACCCATCAAGTGCACCTTAGCTGCACCTGCAAGTAAATGGTTGTTTCTGGTGTCATTGTGTGGAATTTGAATAGCAATGCTACGTTTAATATTTAGAAAAACACACTGTCACACGTTCAGGTACTTAATGTCTCACGTCACCAACAGATGAAAAATATACTAGAAAAATTGCGGCTATGAAAGAAAAGAGATCGACTCTCCCGATACACTATCTAATTTGGGCTGAATTAAACCGGAGACAAATCAAGTATAACCATTTCGGGGACACATTGTGCTCGAAAACAGTGAAATCTGAGGAGTATATAAATTGTCTTATTATGCCCTCCATGATCTCTCAACCAAGTCGCAATTTGCGCTGCCATCTGGTAACACGAACTTCACCCTTCAAAGACAAAATCAAGTGCAAACATAAAATCAGAAGATCAGCATTTTACCCTCGGTGCAATTTTTTTAAAGCTATATTTGTTTGGGGCAAACCTGTGTTTTAGTCGTGAGTTGTATCACCGCTTTTCTGAAATGAAGTTTGGAGTCTGCGTTTCCCATTTTCCCCAGACCAGTTGCTTGAAGCGCGCCAGCCTGTAGCTGAACGGAAAGAGTGTTTCGTCAAATTTGGTATCCCTCAAACAAAATGTTTCCTATCTATATCCCGGATATGTGGGGGGAAAAGACTAGTACTTTTTCCTCCACTTTAGTAATGTTATATTTAATTTATGATTGATTTATTCTATAAATTATTTGTCTTTCTTAAAAAGACTATTCTCATATTATAAATATAATTGTTTCAGGCAACATAACAGACCAAAAGCAGGGATATAACAGCTAGGGAAATGCTTATGCAATGGAAATGCTTAGTTTATGAATCTATGTAAATAATCCAAAGATAACTTTAAAAAACTTAGATATTCCACTGTTTCTATTTTTCATTGTATTGCATGAAATGGAAATGTAGGCTCGAACCGAGGTCTCCCCCAAATGCGGGTTCGTACAGCACCACGGAAGGAAAGGATACCTATTACTTTGCGGATACAAAAATGGACACAACAGCAGCACTTCAAGGTTTATCAGCTTCATTTTCCCTTGACAGCCACTCTCATCTGAGCAGGATGCAGACCAGGAGACTTCCGGGATCTGAATGTACATATTTGCTTTCTTTTTACCCTCACCGACAAACGCAAGCGATGATTCAGATGCAGCTTATGGAAAAGAAAAACCCACCCAGGATTTGTCCTTAGCACCACCACCACTACTGTCATCATTACAGGTAATTGCTTTTATCATTATTTCATGTCATTCCAATCCACTTGAAAGCAGTTTTTTGAAGTGATATTGTTGAATTGGACACTTGTTTGATAGTGAGACTTTTCCCTCATAATTACGTATTTTATGTAATTACAGAAACAAGATGCCAAGTGCGGAATATACAGAGTCTGCTCCAAAAAAGTGTATAATTCCTGATTCACTACCAGATTTTTATGATGGCTCAGATGGTTTAAGCTGATCTCACCAGTGTGTCATCGGTATTCAGTCGTGTCTGCATTTGCGAAGCTTTTCATGTGCCATTTAAAGGCAAAGTCTGATCCCCAGAGAAGCAGTTATACCAGTTCTCTAATTTGCATTAGCAGTTTTGTCATAGTTATTTTAGTTTTATTGTTTAGTTTAAGGTTGCTACTCTATGAGGTTCTGGGAGAAGCCATTTGTTACAGATTGGTGTGTGTCCAAAATTAAGAGTGATGTTAACTTGTTCTTTTTTCTTTTGTTGGCTGCTCCCTTTAGGGTCGCCCTAGCGAATCATCCATTTCCATCTCTTCCTGTCCTCTGCATCTTCCTCTGTCACACCAGCCACCTGCATGTCCTCCCTCACCACATCATAAACCGCCTCTTTGGTCTTCCTTTTGTCCTCTTGATTAGCTGCTCCATATTCAGCATCCTTCTCCCAGTATACCAACATCTCTCCTCTGCACATGTCCAAACCATCTCAATTTGCCTCTCTTGCTTTGTCAAAAAAAAACCATTCCAACCTAAGCTGTCCCTCTAATATACTTGTTCCTAATCCTGTCCTTCGTCGATCTAATGTAAATCTCAGCATCTTCAACTCTGCCACCTCCAGCTCCAAAAATCAAAATCAAAGTCAAAAATCACCCCTGACACTCTTCTCCCCCCTCCCCATCCCACCTTGTACTCTCTTCTTCACCTCTCTTCCACTCTCCCTGCTGCTCTGAACAATTGACCCCAAGTATTTAAACTCATCCACCTCATCACCTCCACTCCTTGCATCCTCACCATTCTGCTGCATCCCCTCTCATTCATACATATGTATTCCGTCCTACTCCCACTGACTTTCATTCCTCTTCCCTGCGGTGCATACCTCCACCTCAACTCGACCTGCTCTCTACGGTCACAACAGATCACAATGTCAGCTCCAAGCTTCATAATCCACAGAGACTCCTGGCTGGTCTCCTCCATCAACCTGTCCACCACAATTGCAAGGACAAACAAGAAAGGGCTCAGAGCCGATCATCGATATAGTCCAACCTCCACCTTGAGCCCATCCATCACTCCTACTGTAAAGCTCACCACTGTCACACTGCCCTCATACATACCCTGCACCACCCATACATACTTCTCTGCCACTCCTGACGTCCTCGTGCAATACCCCACCTCCTCTCTCAGCACCCCGGGATTTACTTTCTCTAAATCCACAAAGACACAATATGACTCCTTTACTATCTCCATGTCATTCAGCCTTTACAGCAGACTATCCTTGCTCGTCAGCACATTTCCATCTCCATCCTTCATCACCCTATAACCTATGGCGCATCTTTTCAGACTCCGTCTCTCTTCCCTCGCCATTTAGCACGAGTTATTTTTCTCCTTTCCTCAGTCTCCAACCTCTCATGTGACTCACCATATGCCTCCACCTTCACCACCTGTCTCCACTTTCTGTCACATCTCCTTATATCCTTGTCTACTTCCATCATCTCTCTGACTCTCCGACTTCTTCTTCGCCAACCTCTTCCTCTTTGATTAATGTTAACATTTTACACTTTACATTGATTCATTTAGAAGATGCTTTTAAGGGTCACGGTAGCTCAGCAGTTAGCACACTCAATGCGGGCACGGATGAGCCAGAGGCAGCCGGTTTGAATCCACCATGGTGCGTCAGGAAGAGCATCTGGCCTTAAATCCCCAAAGCTCCATCTAAATCCATGTCCACCCCCACAGCGTGAGAACTAATCACGACAAGTAAAACGGACCCCTTTTCTCGTTTAGAAGACGCTCTTGTCCAAAGTACCTCACATGGCAGGCTGGAAACACTTAAAGCATACATAGACTATTGGAACAACCTAGAACTCAAGTGCTTGAGCACCCTGTTTCTAAATTTAACCTGATACAAGTGCAAGATAGCCATGAAAAAAAAATCGTAATACTTTTTTTTCAACTATCAAAAATAAATAAATCAAAAGCCGTGTTAATGATGTTCATTTTTTTTTATAGTTGATCTTTTTTTTCCTATATGATAAGGACGTATATGTTGTTAATGCAATATGTCAATGCTGCAACATCAACATGAGTGTTAACAGTAGCTAAGCCAGAACAAGCTGCTCCCTAAATACTGGGATCCTCAGGTCAATGAACACATGGAAAATGGAACAGGAATGATCATAATTCAAGCTCACTTTTTTCTGACATGCCATCAAATGAAATAGAAAGTTTTTGTTTTATTGGTTGGCTTTTTGTAGTCGTAGTCTTATCCGCATTTTTTAAAATCCTAATTCGTCACTAGCGTATTGTGGTTCGTATCGGTTACTTACATCATTTTTTTATGCTGCCATCTGTATGACCATTCGTGGCAGCACAGCGTGTGGAAACTATGCCAAGTGGGTTACAGTTACATGTTGACCAGGATTATTAATATGATTATTAATTATTATTATTGTTGTTATGGGATTTTAACACATTGTTTCAAGTAAGTGATCGTCCTCTTTTACATGGAATTGACTACATTAACTTTGGTACCACTCGCATCACTCTACATTTTCAACAATAGCATATGGATTTTGATGATATACAAGGTTGTTTTTTGGGCCGTTATTAACAACTCTGACTCATGGACACTGCATCATTATGCTATTTCCTCAATAAATGGGTCAACTTTTCAGAGAATTGCTCTGCAGCCAATTATTTTTCACGCCCTCACGCCACACCCCACCTACACACGTGTCATCTCCAGACATAACTAAGCAGGTCCCGAGCACGCTCCCTCACATTGTTCTCTGCATGCAGGCCCATGCACATCCATATAAGAAAAAAAAAAGGTGTTATACAACATGAACAGAACACGACTAGGTCTCTTTCTATGTGTGCTCACAGCTCTATCAGCAACGGATACAGTAAGGGAGTTATGCTTAATTTGCTCGTCTGTTTCATTCATGGGTAAGTGTATTTTCCTTGAGTTTTAGATTTTTTTTCCATTTATTTCTTTTTTCTTCGTAGCGCTCGCTGGGAGGAAGTGTGTCGACTCTCCCCCTGTTCCACTTGGGAAAATCAGGTAGGCCACTCGGCATCAGTTAGTGTTGTGCAATATTTACATAGTTCCCACTGCAGACGGGTGACTGTATGTAACGGACATCTCGTTTGTTATCTAGTTGGAATCTGCCTCAACGGAGGCACCTCTGTACCATCCTTGTACACAGGTGAACACATGTTTTGCTTGTGTGCTGATGGGTTTGGGGGGGAGAACTGTGAAATAGGTGAGGGACACTTCTTGCAATCCAACATTTACATATCACAAGGTTTTGAATGAAAGGGGGGAAAGAAAAGAGGGGAAAAGAAGTTGATCACAGTTATATGTATTTTCTTTAGTAACAAGTGACACCTGCTACAGTGGGCTCGGCCTGTACTACAGAGGAACAGAGTCCCGATCAGAGAGTGGGAGAACCTGTGAGGAGTGGGATTTTGATGCTCGGGAGCGTCTGATGGGATATGATGTCAGGTCAGGACGACATAACTACTGCAGGTAAGACGCCATTATACTCAGCAATTCAACACAACAGTTAGCTTGCCATCTAAGCTGTTCTTCTGGGACTATTACATTATATTCTGTGGTAGAGCCAAATGTTTTCAAGTTTAAACAATTGTGATGTTATGTTTTTTTTCCCTTTTGTGGATAGAAACATAAAAAACATAAAACCATAAATCAGTTTAAAAAGATGTACAAAAAAACTTTCTTAAAGAGGTATAGGCATGTGTAAGATATAAACTATAAGTAGAAGTTGTATATTATAAGGCATTTGTATCTATATTATATATTTATATCTATACTTAAATAAATGTATTTATATATAGATGTATTGGATTATACAGAGATACAATGTTTATATATATATAATTAAAAATAGAATAAAACTATATAATCTATGATGAATAGTTAAAAAAGGGTAGGAATAAAAAAGTGTATACTTCTTCCGACACCTTTTTCGAACAGGTTACACTATCATTTGTTTATCTGTTTCTCTTTTTTGTTGATTTTTCTTTCTTCTGTGTATAT